>JAQGAZ010002951.1:0-14142 GCA_034692225.1 Polydesmus complanatus
TCGAGGCAGTAAAAATAGTATAATAATATCAATTCTTCTCTTTAAAAGAAATGGAAGATGATTTTGTTGATGGACGTGACTAGGTACCCGATCTTTGATAAACTCAGGATTAATTTGGTATAGTCTTCGAAAAAAAGAAAAGACAGAATGATGTAAATACAATGAAATTAAACATTTTCGAATGTTAAAAGATAAATCGAGGTTTGAATTATAAAATATAAGTTAAACATGACAAACAGAACAAGAAAACGAGAGCAAAATATATAAATATATAAAAAAAAAAAACATTTTTGCAAATAAAAATTTATAGAGTGAAAAAATAAAAATTTCTTACCTCATTTTTAGACTTCATTCAGAATCTTAAAATAAAAATAAAAAAATTAATTAGCATCTCCCCACCAAAACAACCTTCTATTTAAAGACCACCACAGATGCGTCAAATCCATCATTACCTGATGCACAATTTAGGTTTCGAATGATCGGGTCTTTGACGGTCATGTGTTGCCTAAGCTGGTGCCCCTTCACCCCATCTTTCCTGGCGCAGGAAAAGGCACACTGGGGGCACCCAAACGGCTTCGAGCTTGTGTGGCTACAATAGTGGGCGACCAACTTGTCTGGACCGGCACACAGGGTGCCACAAAGGTCGCACCTAATCCAAGCCACCTTGAGATTCTTCGGCTTGCGCACCCTCGGATGATGGGCCAGATGGTGGGCTCTCATCTCGACTAAGGTGTTAATGTCGTCGCCACACAGGTCACAGCTCAGCATGACCCTGCAGCCGGAAGCGTGATTCCACGTTGCCTCGTGGCGGCGCCAGGCAATGCGCAAACAGTGTCTTGTAACGACACCCGGCAACCTTCCTACACAAGTCGGCTTACGGCCACTTGGTCGCTGATGGCACCTAAACAAAAAAAAAACAAAAAAACAAAAATTTACATATTATTTCAGTTTTTAGTCTGATGCCCCTTCACCCCATCTTTTCTGGTGCAGGAAAAGGCACACTAGGGGCACCCAAACGGCTTCGAGCCCATGTGGCTACAATAGTGGGCGACCAACTTGTCCGGACCACCACACAGGGTGCCGCAAAGGTCGCACCTAATCCAAGCCACCTTTAGATTCTTTGGCTTGCGCACCCTCTTATGACAGGCCAGAATGTGGGCTCTCATCTCGACCAAGCTGTTAACGTCGTCGCCACACAGGTCACAGCTCAGCATGACCCTGCGTCTGGAAGCGTGATTCCATGTTGCTTCGTGGCAGCGCCGGGCATGCGCAAACAGTGTCTTGTTTCGAATGATCGGGTCTTTGACGGTCATGTGCTGCCTAGTCTGATGCCCCTTCACCCCATCTTTTCTGGTGCAGGAAAAGGCACACTGGGGGCACCCAAACGGCTTCGAGCCCAAGAGGCTACGATAGTGGGCAACCAACTTGTCCGGACCTCCACACAAGGTGCCACAAAGGTCGCACCTAATCCAAGCCACCTTGAGATTCTCGGGCTTGCGCCCCTCTTATGACAGGCCAGAATGTGGGCTCTCATCTCGACTAAGGTGTTAACGTCGTCGCCACACAGGTCACAGCTCAGCATGACCCTGCATCCGGAAGCATGATTCCATGTTGCTTCGTGGCGGCGCCGGGCATGCGCAAACAGTGTCTTGTAACGACACCCGGCGACCTTCCTACAGCGCCATGTCGGCTTACGGCCGCTTGGTCGCTGATGGCACCTAAACAAAACAAAAAAAAAACAAACAAAAATTTACATATTATTTCAGTCTTTAGCGAAGAAAATTCGGCTTTTTGACAATTTTAATTTAAAGAATTTCGTTTCTTTTCCGCAATGATTTAACGAAATTCGGCCCTCTAACATTCCAACTTAACGAGTTTCGGTCTTTTGTCATTTTTAACTTAACGAGTTTCGGCCCTTTAACGCTTCAATTTAACGAATTTCGCTTCTTTTCCGCTAAGATTGCCGAAATCGCAATAATATTAAAAATCTTTAGTCAGAAAAAACTTAGCTTATCCTAGGCTTAATTACTATAGTACAGTACAGTCGTACTTTTAAAGCTTTTCGTCAATAGCCGCGAACTTTCGACGATCGCCCGTGCATTTCATTATCCTTTCTGATGGAACGTTGAAACCGGAATAACCTCTCTTGAAAATCGTAATTAAATTTACACTGATTATAATCGATATAAGCACGCGTGAAATTAATTGAAAATGTCAATCGATTGATTGAGAACTGCGAACGTATTTTGTAAACAGCAGATGAGAACCAATCCAATCAGAAACACAGAGGATTAATCCTAAATCAATGACGTCATATTACTTCGTTCAGCCTAACCGAACCACGTTAGAAATAAATTATTTAATTTTTATGAAAAATTTTTTTAAAAAAAAGGAATTCTTTAACAATTATTATTCAAAACTTTCCTTTTTTTTTATTGGTACAAACTCGCATCTGCAAAAGGAAAACGTCATTAGATAACTTATTGCATTATTATTTTCAAATTTAATTCAAATTATTATTATACAGAAAATATTTTTAATTTTGTTGTAAACACCATCGTTTTTTGTTTTTTTAATTATATTATTACAATACATAACAATTCGAACTGTTTTTTTGTGAGCTTTTCGTAAATTTTTTTTTGTTTTGTTTAGCTCTTTTATAAACTGCCAAAAATATTTATTGTTTATTTTTCCATCCCACACACAAAAATATATATAATATTGATTTATTATATATATCTATAGTTTTTTTTTTTTTCTTTTTTTCTTTTTAATTAAAAAAAAAAAGATTGAAAGACATTTTCCAAGGAACAAAATTTGTCATCGACTGTGATTATAATAGAAGAAAAAAAAAAGAAAGGGGGGATCGAGGCAGTGAAAATAGTATAATAATAATTATTCTTCTCTTTAATAGAAATGGAAGATGATTTTGTTGTGTTTCCGGCACAAACACAAACAATTTGTTGGCAGCATCGGAAATCTTTATATTATATATTTTTTTTTTTTAACAAAAAGTTCACCGACTAACCTCTCTTTTAATTCAATATCCGAATATATTTTATATAATTATAACCTCCAAAGTTTAATTAGATCGAGACTATGATTTAAAGATAACTAATTGGGATAATGGTTTTAGAACTAATTTAAGAATCAACAATTTAATTTAACACTAATGATTATAATATTCTTCCTTTCGAATTTTATGAATCTGTTTTAGAACTACTGTATAGTTTAACAATAATTTCAGACTATGTTCAAAATCAACGGAGGGAGGTGAAAACAGATTTCGGATAAATAAATTATTAAAAAGGTTTTGCTACGTGAACGCGCGCTTTTCTTAGTAAAAATTAAAAACAAAACAAATAAACAAACAAGTATACACAGTACACGTTATCTCACTATAATTGTACCAAGTCTTGAGAGAGAGAGAGAGAAAGAGAAAATTAAAATGTTTGAGCTGGAAACGGTGAATTAGAAAGAAAAAAAGAAAACTCAGTCCGAGTCCAAACTGGCAAACTCTTTGAGGATATTGAGCGCGTACAAAAGTCGTTCTCGGATCTGCAAGCTGCATCCCATGTTAGTGATTTGGATCAATCGATAGGTGGAAGCTCTGCGATCTTCGTTGATGTACGTGACTAGGTACTCGTTCTTCGATAAACTCAGGATTATTTTGGTATGGTCTTTGAAAAAATTCACCTGCGAAAAATAGAAATGATAAATGTAAATTATAAAGAATTAAAATACTTTTCAATGTTATACGAGAATACCGAGGTTTGAAATACAAAATTTAAATTAAACATTAGACAAAATTAACCAAAAACACAGTTGCACGTGGAGGCTGAAATAAGTAAAACGTTGACGCACTCAATTCGCCGAACTGTAAACGTGTTTTTGAATAATGAGTCAGTGCTGGACAAAATTTTAAATTCGAACAGTACATTAATCGAAGAACAAGGGTAGATACAGAGATAAGGATTCATAAGACCGCCCGAGTTAAAGATAAAAGATGTGGGTCCATTTAAATCTCAAGATCAGCGCTAATTAGTTGAAACGATGTGGTAAACAACATTTGAAGTTTGTTTCGCGTTATGCAAGGTACAGAAAGACACTGTTATTGTGTGAGAAATATTGTAGATTAAGAAGATATTAACTAAATCTCCCTTTTCAAATTTTCAAAACAACAAGGCAGAGTTAAGTGAAAAATAAAAACGTAGAACAGAACATCGAAACAGAAATGTAGTAATAAACTATTAAAAGTACACATAAAAACAAAACAAACAAATCATGCACAAGGATATTCTTTCGCTTTTTTTTACCTGTAAACCGCCGGTGCTTAATTGCATAATAATGGCTCTGGAAGTCCTTAACCAGCGTTTCATATGCGGAATGAAAGCCTGCTGCTTTCGTTTTCCCCACTCCACATCTTTCGTTTCTCCGCCCTAATATGACGAAAAATAATTGTATAATTAAATTAGGAATTAAAATAAAAAGTTGGGATTGACTTACCTCGGTTAAGTTTTCTTCCATGTAAGAAACAAAGTAGTCTAAAAGCGCGTATCGCTCTTGCAACTGAACTGGAACCGCGTTGGGTGAGATCGCCGTCAATTTCCCTGACAGATCGATGAACTCGGCTCGACTGAAAAAAAAAATAAGAATAAAAGTTTAAAAATGCATATTCAAAAGAGCTAATGTTAAATCGTGGGATACCTTCTGTCGGGATTGAAACCGATTCGAGTGGAATCGTTGAACAGAACTCCTACGCTTCGATCCGACAGCTGAAAACCGAATCCGTATTTGTTGGAGTAATCGATCCATTTGGTCACGAATTGAATGGGGCAGTTGGACGTGCACGGAGGATTCACAACCACTTCTGAAAAAAATAAACAACCAACTTTTGAATTTTTATGCTCTTTTAGAATTCAATTTTCACGAACGAAATTATATAAAATAAAGTATCTTTATCAAAAATTGCTATAATGTTTATCCAATTTCCTCGTGACAAAGTTCCTAAATGCTTTTAAAAATATATTTAATCTTAAAAAGTTATAAAACAGTAGTCGTAAACGATCTCAAACCCCACTCCCAGATAATTCTAAAATACTCTTCGTTTAAAGTGGTCTAATATACTAAACAATCATGTACTGTACATGTACAATCATGAAGAATGAGCTCGTGAACCTGAGCACATGTACATGAAGAATCATAATCTTCATATAATTCTAAACTAATGTACTGTTCAAAAATTTACTAAAAAGAAAAAAGAAACCACAGAGAGTTCTGAAATAGCCTACAATTAACTAATAGTAATTCTAAAAGCACGCCTCATAGAGTTATCCTAATACATATGTACTACCCAAAAGCCAATCCCCGAAGAATTCTCGAATACTCCTCAGGGATTTCTGTAAAGTACTCTCCTCAAAGAATCTAAAAAACCACTTACATTCTATAATAATACTCAAACTTTTTTTTTTTTTACTTTTACAAAGAGAAGCGAAACAAAAGAATTGTTTAAAAACATAATTATTCCTCATTATATCCTAAACTATTTCTAAGCCGGATTAAAGCACACGACACTACTCACCATCTGGCATGTTTTCCAGACACGTATTTAGCACATGAAATAAATTGGCGGCAGAACACGAACCTCTAATCTTCCTACCTAAACACACAAAAAAAAAAAAAACATAATTAACAACCGAGTTCATTAACAAAATTATTGATATAATTTATGTCGAGTACTGTTTTTGTCCGGACAAAGAACGCTGGTAATTTTCTGCTTAATGGCGCTATGAAGACTGGCCGAGTCCTTCTCCCTCCTGGAACTACTACTGACTTCTCTCAGACTGTTATTCCTGGGCAGTTTATGTTCTTTGGAAGTGCTAACGAAAGATTGAGAGTTGTTTGGCGGAAGAGTCGTGTACATCTGCGTGCTTCCCTTACGACTAGGCCTGATCCTCAGCTGAGACACGGCACTGTTGATCCTCTTCAGCTCGTGCTGTTGCTGCTGGTTGTCCAGAGCGGTGATTCGAGGACAGGAGTTGGAGACCAGTTGACGCAGGAGGTTGTCGGAATCAGTAGACGAGTCCTCGTTGCGCTGATTGTTGTTGTTGTTGAGCTGAGGGAATCGAGGAGTGGTGGTGGTGCAAGAAGGAGAGAGCAGTTCGGGGCAGAAGCCGCGCTGGAAGAAATCGTGGAGTCGGACTTGATCTAAGGTGGGACGGAGGTTAGGAGTAGGGTGGAGGAGACAGGAGATGAGGTTGGAAGCGCCGGCCGAGATGAGAGGAGGGATGACGTAGTTGTTGGTCATGATGCGAATGTACGTCTCCTTTAAAGTAGCCGTCTCGAACGGAGGTTGACCAACTAACATGGCGTACCTAAAACACATCAACGCGAGTTAATTAAAAATATTAATAAGAATAAAGAAAAACAATGTTTTTTACATGATGCAACCGATGGCCCAAATGTCGGCAGGAAATCCGTGCCCGTCCTTATTGAGTACTTCTGGGGCGATGTAATTTGGCGTTCCACAGATTGTTCTAATTAAAAAAAAAAAAAAGAGATGGATTAATTAAACGTTAAATGAAACAATGAAGAAGTCGCGAACTCTTTTTAAGTTTACAATTTCAAAACAAAAAAAAAAAAAGATCGAAATTCAATCTTAGAGAATCGAGTTTCCGAACGTAAACAATGATTCAACATTTTTTAAATGTTATACACCTTTTGTTGCGTCACGTGGTTTTATTAAAAGATGAAACTGTCAACACATTAATGTGTTCCTAATTATTGTTATATCACACGAGAAAAGACATTTTTTTCCCTCGAAAATAGTGGAAAATGTTCCTAATGAAAACCAAAACGAGTAAAAACTAAAATGTAAACAAAATGTTCGCTAACATGTTCTGTAACGTTTCTGGAATGTGTTCGCTAACTTTCCTAAAAATGTATACAAAATGTTTGATGTCCTGTAATGTTTCTAGAACCTGGAACAAACCTCATTCCAAACCCTTTTTCAAAAAGTTTCTAGGAGGTAAAAAAAATTTTCCACACATTTTTGAAGTATAAAAAATGTTTCCACACATTTTTGAAGTATAAAAAAATGTTTCCGCACATTTTTGAAGCATAAAAAAATGTCCCTTAGCATTTCTAGAAGTATCTAAAAGTTTCTAACAGTTTTAAAAGGTACATGTACAGTACTGTACAGTATATACAAAATATGTTCCATAACTTTTCTTAAACTTAAATCTACTTGTTTTTCAATGTTTCTAAAATGTAAACAAAAATTGTTCTTTAACTTTTCTAAAATGTTTACCCAATGTTCCACAACTTTTCTCAAACTCTTGTTCTGCTTCTTTTTTAATGTTTTTAAAATGTAAGCAAAAAGTGTTACAAAAAGTTTCTGTAGAGTGAACATAAATGTTTCTACACGTTTTTAGAATGGGAACAAAATGTTCCGAATAGTTGTGGCTATGAATTTATATAAAATGCAAACGAAATGAAACAAAAAGTTCCTTAACCAAAATGTTTCCCGACGCATTCAAAAACATAAATTCAGTAATGTTCCATCAACCTTTCCTATATTTCCTCAACAATCACGACTTTTGTTGCTCAAAAATGTTTCCCCCATCTAAAAAAAAAAATGTTCCGCGTCTATGTAACCACGAGTTCCACCCAGGAAGTTGGCTTACGTCTTTTTGGGTCCTTGCTGCTCCACCCTGGTGGCTAAACCGAAGTCGCCCACCTTGAGCACCATGTCGTCGGTGAGGAACATGTTCCCGAGTTTCAGGTCTCGGTGTATCACGTTCTGCTTATGAATGTACTCCACGCCGTCCACCAGCTGCTTCATGTAGTAGCGCACTTCCGGCTCCGTCAAACTAGACCGGTTCTTCATCACGTGAACCAGAGACTGCAAATAAAATAAACACACAAAATAAATTTTGATTAAAGAAAAAAAATAATAATAATAAAATGTACGACGCATGCGCAGAGCGTTTAATTTGGAACGACGAGATTTATGCTTTTCGAGGTTGAATTTTATTATTTTCACCGGTTTTTGTCATTTTAAGGCCAACCGCATTCCCCACCCCCACCAACCAACCCCCCCCCCCCTCCTCCTCCGCCTCAATACGTCATTTGCATAATTATTAAGCGAATGGCATGTAATTGGGCGAAAGAGAAAGGAAAAACTCGTTTGGACCAAATTAATTCACCGACGATCTCCATTGGCTTTACACGCAGAAGCGTCGGAATAACGTTACTTCTGATAATAATTATTATTATTATTATTAGTAGGATACACAATGGAATAAATTGGGCGTTCTCATTTTCGCTTTTGTCCCTCCAGGGGGCGCAACTCACTCAACACCACTCTAATTCCTCCTAATAATAATAATAATGGACGGAGTGAAAGTGCAGCGGGGCCCAAGCAAAAATATGAGACGAGGGGCCCCAAATGGATTGAGTAATTCCACTTCAGTTAAGCGAATTTGTATTTATAAAGACTCCGTTTGCGCGAGTTTTTAGCTCTAGAAAATACATTTGCGCGAGTTTTTAAGAATAAAAATTCCATTTGCGCGAGTGCCTAGGTCTGAAAAATGCATTTGCGCGAATGTTTAAGTCTGGAAATTTCATTTGCGCGAGTTTTTAGGTCTAGAAATTCCATTTGCGCGAGTGTTTAAGTCTAGAAAATCCATTTGCGCGAGTTTTTAAGTATGAAAATTCTATTTGCACGAGTGTTTAGGTCTAAAAATTTCATTTGCGCGAGTTTTTAAGTATGAAAATTCCATTTGCGCGAGTTTTTAAGTATGAAAATTCTATTTGCGCGAGTGTTTAGGTCTAAAAATTTCATTTGCGCGAGTGGTTAAGTATGAAAATTCCCTTTGCGCAAGTTTTTAAGTATGAAAATTCCATTTGCGCGAGTTTTTAAGTATGAAAATTCTATTTGCACGAGTGTTTAGGTCTAAAAATTTCATTTGCGCGAGTGGTTAAGTATGAAAATTCCCTTTGCGCGAGTGGTTAAGTATGAAAATTCCCTTTGCGCGAGTTTTTAAGTATGAAAATTCCATTTGCGCGAGTGTTTACAATATAAAACCTCAAAAATTTGACAAATCGATCCCTCTTCTAAATGAAAATGTGAATGCACTGAGCCCCCCACGAGCGCAAGCATTGGGCCCTCAGAAACCGTCGTCCGAGCCTTCTCTGATAGCGGACACCCTTTCTAAAGCAGACACCTCCAATTGTACAACCTCTGTTTTTTTATTTTTTTTTTTTTATTCTATTTTTCGAAAGATTTTATTGTTAAAATTTTGTGACTCGAAATATTATTATGGTAATACCTGCGCAACTCGGACACTAACCTGCATATAGAGAGCGATACTCGTTCAGAAATTAAGGTCACGTTTTTATTATTAAGATCGTGATCTTTCAAAATTTGTAAAAACAATTTTGATGTCAATATTCGTCTGAATAAAATGGTTCGAACCATCAAAAAAAAAAAAACCCCCCAATATTATGTACTATTGTTTTAAAAACCTCTTACTTATTATTATGCGTATAAATTTGAAGGTGACCGTCGTGAGACACCGTACGCGTGTTAAAATGGTTAAAGACGCCTCCCTCTACTTTCTAAAGTAATTATTCTCGCCAATGTAAAAAGCACCGTTTGTTGACCCCTTTGGCTGCCTCGAGCCACACTCCATCCAGCCCCCCACCTGCCTACCCTCCCCCACACCTCCCCATCAACTCCCCCTCATCCCTACTCCCATTCTACGGAAGCCCACAAACTGCGCTTGTACGGAAACCTCAAACGCGTTTTCCTTTCTTTTTCGCACATTTTTTCTGGAGATCACTGAAGGAGTTTGAGTTAAAGAGGGAAGGGGGGGGGGGGAGGGGGAAGGGGGTTTGGGAGAGCAGGTGAGGGGGGGGGGGGGGGAGGGGGATAAACAGGTGAAAACACCGTTTCCTGTCTCCACACGTTTCATCACGCGCACCCCACACTACACACCATCTTAAAAAAAAGTAACTTTTATTTTAAATTCTATTTTCAATACGCATGCGCAGAAGTTAACTAATCACATTAATATTGATTTTTAATCACTTTTTATTATCGATCTCAAAAACTTTCTATTTATTTGATTGAAAATTATTGCTGTTTGTTGACATCTGAATTACACACTTGGTTAAAAATCTAGAATTATTGATTTTTGATTTATTGATTTTAAAACTTTTACTTACGGTATTGATTTTAAAAAATTATTTATTGATTTTAAATTTTATTTTATTGATTTTAAATTTTTTTTATTGATTTAAAATTTTTTTTTATTAATTTTAAATTTTTTTTTTGTTGATTTAAAATTTTTTTTATTGACTTTTTAAATTTTTTTTATTGATTTTAAATTTTTTTTTATTGATTTAAAATTTTTTTTTATTGATTTAAAATTTTTTTTTATCAATTTAAAAAAAAATTATTGATTTTTTAAAACTATTAGTTATTGATTTTTTTTAAATTTTGTTTACTGATTAATTTTAAACCTGGTTTATTGATATAAACACGCAATTGTATTGTCAAACCCATAAACATTATGCTTTATAATGATTTTATTTTTATTTAAAGAGTAATTTATTGATACGGAAGCTCATATTTTATTGACATGAACATTTCCCCTCAAAAAAGATAATTTTTTTTTTTTATTGGCGACAAAAAAAATTTTTCGATCGAATTTGACCCAAAAAAATAATAATATAAAAAAATGGGTGCCTTAAAATAGACGTAATTGAATAATAGGGGCGCGTGACACGTGACGTCACCCGTCGTGAGGAGAAAAGCGTGAACGACGCAACAAACAATAAAGAGGTGTGTTTTGGCACACCTGAGCTGCTGTAATCTAGAGCTTGACGAGGCGCGTGACGTCACTTCAACTCTTAAAACAAAACAAAAAACATTTTTCTTTCATAGACTTAACATTGACATTTTTGTTTTTATATTAAGAACAATAAAAATTAACTTCCGTGAATTAAACGTTTCTCACAACTAAATAATATAATCAGACATTTCCCCCCCCCCCCCCCCCTCATCCCTCCTGTCTCCCCTCAACCCCTTTAAACAGACTTATTAATTAGCTGAGAACCTGTTTATTACCAACAACCTCTCATTAGAAAATTCGAAAGAAAATGTTTCTAATTTGTAACTCGTAAAAATGTTCGTAATTGTTTCTTAAAAATGTAAACATTAAATGCTTACTAACCGTTTGCTCAAATACGACACAAACACAAAATGTTTATAAAAACGTAAACAAAATGTTCCTCGAATGTTTACAACAATGTTTCTCAACTTTTACTCAACATTTCCAAAAACAAAGTGAATAAAAATGTTTTTCAAATGTAAACAAAAATTTTTCCTTTAACGTTTTTCAAAAGTACACAAAATGTTTCTAAACGTTTCTCAAATATGTACACAAAATGTTTCTAGAATGTACAAAAAATGTTCCTAGAATACCGTTTCTCAAATGTTTCTTAAAATGATTATGCAAAAACAAAATGATTCTAAATATTTATAAAAATGTAAACGAAATGTTTCTATATAAGTTTCAAAAGTGAAAACCAAATGTTGCTATAAGTTTCAAAAAAAAGTAAAAACTGTTTCTATACTTTTCTGAAACGTAAACAAAATGTTTCTATAAGTTTCAAAAAAAAAAAAATAAACAAAATGTTTCTGTACTTTTTTGGAAGTTGAACGTAAACAAAATGTTTCTATAAGTTTCAAAAAAAAAAAAAATAAACAAAATGTTTCTGTACTTTTTTGGAAGTTGAACGTATACAAAATGTTTCTATAAGTTTCAAAAAAAGTAAACAAAATGTTTCTATACATTTCTGAAACGTAAACAAAACAAAAACTGTTCCTTAAAAAAAACATTTTTCTGAAATGTAGTAAACAAATGTTTCTAAAAAATGTTCCCAAAAGTTTCTACAAAACACACTTCCTTAACCTTTTCTAAAACAGGGACACAATGTTTCGTAATGTTTCTACAAAACCGTAAACAAAACTCTTCCTTAGCCTTTTCTAAAATAGGGGGGAGACACAATGTTTCGTAATTTTTCTGAAAAGAAACAAAATGTTCCTTTAAAGACGTTTTACTTCGTTAAAACAAACAATTAAAACCTCCATAAACTGAGCAGGAAACACCTCTGTAAGACGAACGGTAATCTCCATCTAATTGCGGAAATCTTAATAATTTGCATTTTCAAAAACACAGTTCACACCTCTGTATACCGGACATGACAAAAACAAAGCCTCTTTATAATGAACGCTAAATGATGGCGTCGATTTAATAGAGTAGAAACGAGGAGAAAGTTTTTCGTTCTAATGCCACATTGAGAATGGTTGAGGAGAGGTGGGAGTTGCAGGGGGGGTGCAAGGGGAGGGGGGGGGGGGGGTTGTGAGTTCAGTTACCTCGAACCTCCCTTACAAAAACACCTTCACTTTCTCCTCTTCTCCTCGGCGTAATAAGCGCTTCTTCTTCCGACTCAGCCAACCAAAACAAAAAGTCAAAAAAAAAAAAAAAAACAACAACAAAAAGTCTCCGCACTTTTCACGTGCAAAGTCTATGGAACAATGTCAAACACTTTTTTTCCTCTCAAAAACATTATTTACCTCTTCGTATTGTATAATAACCACAAAAAAAATTATCCAATATCCGGAATGAGCCCAGTTCCGATTACGCGAACTTATTACCTTTCCTCACTTAAAAAATACACGATTAAAAGAAGTTTATTTTTTTTCTGGGTTTCCGGTTGTTCGAAGATTTTGGAATTTTAAATCCGGTTATTCGGAAGTTAAGAATGAAGAAAAGATGCGGATAATAGATGTTTCGTTTAAAAGTGACTTTTTCCGGTTATTCGCAAATCATTTTTTAACTTTCAAAAACAAAAACAAAAAATTCTATAAAGACTCTGACAATTTCTGATTAAAATGTACTAAAATCGTCAAGAACTTTTTTTTTAAACTAACATAACTATACCTGTACGACAAAATATTCATAAAATTCCTGACAATTATTTCTCATTGGAAACTCATTACAAACGTCAGAAATTTTTTTTTTTTTAATTAAACTTTTCAAAAATGCCAATAAAATCCCTGATAATTCCCATTGAACTAGCATTAAAAGCGTCAGGAACTTTTTTTAAAAAAATTTAAAACCACAGTACATGTTCACTAAAAATTCACCACAAAAGTTCTTGACCATTCACATTGAAAACGCATTACAAACGTCAGGAACTTTTTTTTTTTATCTTTTTAAAAATGCCAATAAAATCCCTGACAATTCCCATTGAACAAGCATTAAAAGCGTCAGGAACTTTTTTTTAAAAAAATTTAAAACTACTGTGCACTAAAAATTCCCAAAAAAAAATTCTTGACAGATCACATTGAAAAAGCATTACAAACGTCAGGAACTTTTTTTAAACTTTTTAAAAATGCCAATAAAATCCCTGACAATTCCCATTGAACTAGCATTAAAATCGTCAGGAACTTTTTTTCAAAAACTTAAAACTACGGTCCACTAAAAATTCACCATAAAAGTTCTCGACCATTAACATTGAAAACGCATTAAAAGCGTCAGGGACTTTTTTTTTTAAAAAATTTAAAACTACTGTGCACTAAAAATTCCCCACAAAAATTCTTGACAGTTCACATTGAAAAGACATTACAAACGTCAGAAACTTTTTTTTTAAATTTATTTTAATTTAACTTTTTAAAATCCCTGACAATTCCCATTGAACTAGCATTACAAACGTCAAGAACTTTTATTTTATTTTAATTAAACTTTTTTAAATCCTTGACAATTCCCCATTGAACTAGTATTAAAAGCGTCAGGAACTTTTATTTACTTATCTATTTTCTACAAGAAAATGTCCAAATGGAAATTGAAAGCATAGAAAGCGCCTCATTGTGGTCGTTCATTCCTCCCTACACCTACCCACCCACAACCTCACCCACTAAAAACCACCCACCCTAAAAAAAAAAAAAATAAAGCAAATGAAAAAAAATGAGGTAAAAAAAAAAAAAAGACGTAACGCGTTTTCTATGGAATCTTCTCTCAACCTGCTAAGCTATATTTAGCGCGAGGTGTAACGAGGGGAGGTGGGTGT
>JAQGAZ010002952.1:0-14140 GCA_034692225.1 Polydesmus complanatus
CCACTCGACTCGCTTTGTTGTTTACAGGAAGTTAAAATTGGGCCGCCGTAGGTTTTTCTAACTCGCCTTCTAACTCGACCTGTGAAAACGACGCATTACTGAGTGAGTTCCAGAAGGTAAAAACGGACCAAATTTTCATGTGAAAATAAAATGTGTTTGAGAAATGGGGGAAAAAAAGCTTTGATTATCAGATTGTTTCTCGGAGATCTTAAAACCCGGTGTAAAACAGTGCGTCTTAGAATCCAATAAATACGGTATATGCATTTTTTAAGCAAACTTTGATTGCGTGAGGATTTACGTGCACGGAACTCGCGCTAATGAAACTTTTGAGGTAATCGATTTTTTTTCTCCCTTCCTCCTGTTTAAATTACGAATTTCTATTTGTTTTGTTAATAAAATACATAGTCCGTTGTTGCATTAAGTGCCTCGGATACAAAAGATGAGATTTAGTGTCTGCTCTTATAAACAAATTATTATTTGCAGCCGGCGGATTTTTTTTTTCTACTCATTTCTCCGTGCGAAATATCTGACGCGGCACATTTTGCTCTTGTTCAATTTATTTTTTCTATCTATCTCGCTCTCTCTTTCTAGTTCCACGCACGCGCGGTGAGTGAACGCGGAAGAAAAATAAATGGAATGGAAAATGAGGTGGCTGATGATGAAAATCATTTCATTCGCACTGGATATATTTAAATTGATCTCCTAATTACAATCGTTTCCCCATTTCACGTGTCTCGTTGTATCTCTCACGTCTATTTCCCAACACCCCGCCTACTTTTCATTTTCCTTTCTCTCACCCATTTTTTTTTTTTTTTTAATGTAAACTGATAGATTTTTACGTTTCAATTAGGAAGATTGTTTTGACATACACGATAAAGATTTTCTACGTTGCACGTAAAAATCCACTCTTGCTTTATCGACTGACGTCAGCCTGGAATTATTAGTGGGCGGGGTTAGTCAAGTTAATTAGATCGAAGGAGATTGGTTACTGATAATACATTCAAAATTAATCATTTTGTTTTTTGTTTTCGTTGTTTACACAGATTGTTTCTAACAAATATTTGCGAAATTATCATTTTATTTCCCTTTCGGATGGTAGGAAATTCCCGGTACAGCGAAACGTGTGTGTAAATTGTCACTATGCGCCCAGCCCACGCTTTGTGTCATTGATACGTTTCCCCTAAAAAATGCGATGATAAATAAATACAGTAAATACTGAATGCAAAAAATTTTCCAGGTTTGTTGCCCCAAATGAAAATTAGTTGGAAAAGTCGCTGTTTAAGCACACCAGAGGGTAAACATTCAAAAGTACAGTAGTAATCAACCAAATGTAGCCTACATGGTTCCACTTCTAGGGTTCTAGAACAGTTACTGAGAGCAGGTGAGGGATCTTCTTTGGTGAGCGGCTTCAATAGGCATTTATTTTAAAGATGCTAGCATTGATTTGAACTCGTGCAATAAATACAAACGTTTATTAGACAAGTCACGCTAATTTTAAACCGCACCATACTTTTAAACCATACATGTAAAAGTTAATAAAAGTCAGAGCGAAAATTCGAAGATGTAAAGCTCTATTTCAGTGCGATAGGATAGAGACTGTTTCTTAAACAAATTTTTGTGGTTTAACCATGGAAATTATGATAAAAATAGAGATTTTGCGGTTAAGCTTTTTTTCTCATTCTTATGCTAAAGTCTATTTCTTACAGTATGTCGTCAAAGCTCAGAAATTGGAATTCATATTTGCACAGATGTAAATGAATAAATAAATTCTAATCTCCAACGGCATAAGAAGTGGACTTTAGCAGAAGAACAATTAAAAAAAGCTTAACCGCAAAATATCTTAATATCTGTAACGAAGATATTGACTGCTGTCTAATTAAATTAGGCTGGTGCTTTTCTATAGCAATTGATTTTTACTTTCGTTAAAAACATTAAAAAAAAAAAATAACTCACTCTTAAATTTCCCCTGCTGCGATGTATTGTTTTCTTGCATTCGCCATTTAATTTAACGTAAGTTATTTCGGTGTTCCTTTAAGTTGTCGTTCTTAATGAGCCTTCGTCGAATTGTGAGGGGCTCCTCGTTTTACAAATAAAAAAATAGGTTGGGAGATTTCAAAGCCGAGTAATTGAATTTTTATTAAATATCAAACATTATTTATTAATAAATTATTTTACCGTATCTTTTTTTTTTTTTTTTGTCTTTCATTTTCTTGTTTCAATATCGAAGAAAGGAATTTATTTCCTTATTAAAAACGACATATGAAATGAGTTTTGTAGAAGCGGAGGGTGCCGGGGTTTGTTGTCGTGCGCTGGAAGAAAGTGAGATGGCAAATCATAAATTAAGTCCGACGGGTATTTATTATTATTATTATTTTTTTTTCAGTAAAAAGCCTAGTATTATAGAGGATGACGAATTTATCGTTTTATTTTAATCGCCGTCATGTAAATATAGGCGATATTCCGCAATAAATTTGCCGCGCGTCATTTGTAAGGATGCAAGCAGCGGCAGCAGCGGCGTAATTAGGCTCTCGATACCGTTTGAAAACCGCACACACGACGTCGTCATTAATAGGCGACTGATTGCCAGCCATTTATATCCATCCATCCCCTCGATCCATCCCAAATAGATGGCGTTTTAATTTTTGTTCGACGACGTCATTGCTGCGCGGCATCTGCGTCTCGGCGTGTTTTTTTTTTATCGTTCGTCTAATGCTATATTTATAGCGCATATTGAAGCACCCGTGTAATATATTATAAATCATAAAAGTATGTGTGCGGGGTATATACGGTATAAGGTGGCGCGTAAGGCCGTTAAAATACGCACCGCATATGTTGTTGTCTCTGGTAATTTATTTTACGAGTACGTATACATACGACCTTACGTCGCTTTACGTTTGTGATTTACGCTACGTTGCGTATCCGTCGAGCTCAAAATATATACTCTTCCCGTAGAATTTTTTTTTATATATACAGTATTATTATTATTTGGATTAAAGAAATATACCTAAGCATTTATTGCCATTCACTCAGGGCTGTATATACGGCGTTTACGTCCACGTTTATCATGAAAAAAATCGCTTTAAGTTAAAGGTGTACTTTTTTTTTTTTTTATTGGCGACGTTTTTTTTTTTATATATAGTCGAGTTAAAAATAAATATAAAACTTTTATAATGTTTACTTAAAGGACTTCTAATGTGACGTAAATAAACGATTATACGTCATTCCTCGTCAAACCTTTGCCTCGATTATTAATATTTGAGCTTATTTATATAAATTAATATTTATATATACTCGTACTGTATACGGTATATATTTTTTTGAAAAACAAAACCCCGTTTATTTATTTATTTTTTACTTCCTACTTGACGTTTACAGTTTCAAAGAAACGTCATTCCGACGTTTTTACGCGTTTTTTTTTACTTCTTCAGGCAAATTTCTTATTTCTATTTCACCCTGTAGATAAAATATTGCTTTTTTATGGCTACTAAAGGTCAGTTTTGTGGTTGGATGTAAAATATAGTCAACAATATTTGTATTTTTTTTTTTATTTATTTATATTTTTTTTTATTTTATTATTTTTCTTTTCTTTACATGTTTCTTCGCAGTTTTGCCTATAAAATAATTGAAAAAAGAGAAAGGGAAGGGGGTATTAGTGAGTTGCGGGGGGTGGTATTGGGTGGGGTAAAGATCTCACTCTTCGGTTTCCATACCATACCATACTCTTTTTTTTTTTTTTTTTCAGTTTTCTTTTTTGGGTTGTGCAACTGATTTTTTCCATGTTTTATGTATGCGCGGGTAACATCGTTCTTTAGGGTTTGGCGGGAAAAGCAGACGAAATTGCCGAGAGCGTATCGAACGGTCGTTGCATATTTCGCCGGATGCCAATCTCTCATTTTTCAGCATCTGCTCCTCTGGGATACAACTTGATCGATTTTTCATACACTTATGTACTTAGTTGAGTGAAGCTGATGCAACAAAAATGGCTAAAAACGGGGAGAGAAAGAGATGTGCGTAGAAGTTTTTTTTTTCATTTTCTATTTTTTTTTTTTTGTTAGTAGAAGTGGGTGGGTTGGGAATAGAAGGAAAAGGTCACTTTGTTGCCGCCGTGTCCTGGTGTTGTGATTTCGGAATGGATGGCGTGTCTGCTCTCTCGTTTTTCATCATCAACTATTCAATTCTTAAACTGAGAAAAATAAATCACCGCCGCAGTCGGTTTCTACCAAGTGCTGGCCCACCGACGTTTAATTGGCGAGAAACGGCGGGTGGAAGTGGGGCGGGGATTAAGTAAAGCGTCATCGAGAAATGACCTTTCAACAATTTCTGATAGGAAAAGTGGGAGGAAGAGAGAAGATTTATCTAATTTATTTAGGAAATTAATATTTAAAAAAAAAAAATGATGACGGAAAAATCGATTCATTATAATTATTATAACCGGGTTTTCCCCGATTTTACGTTTTTTTCTCGCCGAAATTTAAGCGCGTGCAAATACTCGAGGAATGTTTAATCGAGTATAATGATCGTCAAACTCGAGTGGTGTAATTTTTGCAGACGCTATGAGGTGGCGGTATTTTGATCTTTCTCGTCCGTGTCATATTAACCATGAATGGGAATAGATGGAAAATAAAAAATAAATAAAAGAAAGACGTTGTTTATTGAAATTGAATTGTTTACATAGGAATTTTTATCAATTTTTTTTTTTATTTATTTTATTTTTCTATGGTGAACGAAGGATTTTGATGCACGCGATATATATCGCGCACCGCGTTTTCTATCTCTCTCTCTCTCTTCACGTTCTATAAATAGTTCAGTTAGCGCAAAATTAATGGGTAATTGAATGGAAACAGAATAAAAGATGGGTTTCTTCGTCTTCTTAGTCTGATTGTGTCTCTCTCTCTTTTTCAACCCCTTTTATCCTCATCCCCACCCACTACACATACACATCTCCATCGCTTAGATCCTTTTCAGACTCTTTCTTCCCGTCATGCATCTGCGTTTTGTTGTCAGCCATTTATTCAAAGGATCTCTCTCTCTCCCTCTTTTCCGTTTTTTTTTTTCCTTTTCTTTTTCCATATTGTTGTTGTGTACATTGGAAACGAAAGAGTTGCGTGCGCGGCGGTCGTAGGCTGGGTGGATACGAAAGAGTGAGTGTGGGTGGGGGAGGAAAGTTTTTGGTGTAATGGAGTTTGTAATCGATAAATACCATAAGATATAAACTCAGGTATTCCCACTGTCACGAGTTTTCCGTGTTACCCAACCACCAATGTTGCAAACAACGAAATACAATGAGCAAACTCTCCGCTTCAAATATCGATTTTCTAATGTTTTAAATTTTTAAATAGCGTTTTTTTTTTCTCTTTTTTTTGCGTCAATTTTTTTTATTTTTTTGTTTGTGTGTTTTTCTTGTACTTTTCTTTTTGTTGTTTTGATATGCAGATATTCGACAAAAGAAACTTTTGTAACAGCTAATGGATTCGCTCATCTATTTATTAATAAACGATGGAAAACACAAGAGTTTTTTTTATGAGTGATATTCACTTTTATTTTATTTTTAATGGAGAAAAACACTAGCGTATGACGTTAATTGAAATTAATGAGAAAACATTAATTATGATTTTATAATTTTAACCGTGTAGGTCTAGTAATTTTTATCTTCTTTTTTTTTTACAGTAATTTAAATAATAAAAAAAATTATTTGTAAAAAGCAAAAAAAGAAATTGATGTTGTTGAAAAAAAGTTTGTTGTTCTGTTTTATTATTATTATTGCTGAGTAACGAAATTTACGGAATTATAAATAATAATAAAATGTGAGTTTTTTCATTGCGTTAAAATGTTTTCTACTTAAGCTACTTAAGAGATAATTTTTTTTTTTTTTTTTGGTAATTATTTTAATGAAAAATTTTTTATTTATACAAAAAAAAAACTGAATTTTTTATTTATACAAAAAAAAAACTGAATTTTTTATTTGAAAATTATTGTCGTATGCTTTCAATTGAGAAATTTAATCGTCTCCAACACTTATTAATGGAATCTAAAATGAGATTGAGAATTACGTATGGGGGGAAAAAAGTTTTAAGTTACTGTTATTTAATTCCATCATTAATTCTTCAATTACATATTATTTCACTCAAAATTCGTAAATTATATTTAATTTTACAAGCGCGAAGAATGCGGATCAAAATATTTTCATCTCATTTTTATCCGATAACAAAAAGAAAATATTTTATATAGGCTACAGTAGACCTAAACTATAGCCTATAATATAAAAAGATTTTATTCACTGCGTGGAATAAACTAGTATTATTTTTGGAAATTGTTGCGTGTTCATTTTATCCTTTAAAAAAGAACGAAAAAAAAAAAGAAAAATGATGGCACAAATATAAAATGGAACCCAGGCGAATGTGTGGCAATTGAAAAGTGGATTGCGAGGCATTTGACATCGCCTAACCCGTAGCCTACCACCCACCCAGCCTATTGTAGACTGAAGACGTGTTATCGAGTGAGCTTGAGAGATCTCTTTCCAATCTTTTTCTCGCTCGGATAGATGATAGGTGAACGCCTCTCCCACCGCCCCTGGCTCTCTCTGTTCGGTGTGTGTGTGTGTTTGGCGCGCGACGACGACGACAGGAGAGCGAGAGAGATTTCTGGCTCAACCTTTGCCGTAGATCTTAATTTAATTCGTTTTCAACCTTATGAACTTGTCTTACAGCTGTTTGCACCCGAATTAAATTTAAATAAGATAAATGGTGAGGGCGTGCTGTGTGTATGGGAAATAGGCGGTACTAAAAGTAGGTGGGGGGAGAGAGAGAAGATAAAGATGAGGGTAACAAAAATGAAGAAACACGTCATCGAATTATTAAGTTCCAAACAATAATAATAAAAAAAAAAAAATCGGACACAAACGTTTCGGACAAGTTTCCAGTCCGAATAATAATCATAATTAATTTAATTAACTTAATCAGTTAAATACTTAAACAAATGGAAAACAACGGTGTTTTATTTCGGTTAATGGGATTATTATTAATTTTATTGAAATTAATTATCACACTTTAATAAAGTAATTTAACGATAGGGGATTGTTTTTTGTTTTTTCACCCTTCAAAAAATTAATTTCTTAAACCATTTTTATTCACCGCTCGCATAACACGAAAGCTTTGGCGTACTTTTTTAATGTTAATTATTAATCTCGTACCTATTTTGACGTCGAGCTATTCTCTCGACACGAGCGCCATCTATTTATTTATATCTTATTTTTTTTTTTTTTTTACTGGAACAAAATAGGAATTTTGCAGAAGCAATTAAGCTTTAAACGTTATTTATCGAGATGCGCCATACGTCAACGCGGGTAGAAGCATGACTTACGATTTTTTTAACGTCAGGTGGCGCCCCGATTGCTAATATATATAAAATGTTAGTACACGTGTTAAGCAGTAGGTGGATGTGGGAGGAGGAGGAGATAGTAGATGCTCTATTGGCCTCTGGTGGATTCTCTATCTAGCGCTGGCAACACTGCCCTTTCCACCAAACAAATGGCCGCCATAAAACATCATTTGTCTGCCGGACATCGTTCTATCCGCCCTATTGGTATGCGATGGACAAGAGAGAGTGAGTGAGAGAGGGAGAGGAAGGAGAAGAGTGAGCGGTCCTATGAGTGTAATTCACTTTTTGATTAACATGAATTCACCGAGGAACTTCTCCCTCTCCCTCTGGTGGTCCTCGGCAATACTTCTAACTTTTGCTAACACTAGATTTACGGTTCTGTTTTTGGTTAAATAGTACTCCGCTAATCAACGTTAGGGAAATTTATGTCACTTGAATTTATTATTTATCGCAATACTCCACCTAGTAGCAGTTAATTTCAAACAAAACAATTATTTTTACCCTCTCGCTTTCTCTCTCTCTTTAGCTATCTCTGGCTTCAAATATTAACGCGGTAATTAAAGTTTTGTGGTAATTGAATAGGGTTTGATTTAATGATAATCGTTCTCTTTTGAAAACCATGTTTACGTTTTTGATCTCTTTTGAATATTATAATAAGCGGATTTTTAGCAGTTTTTAAAGTCCGAGAAGTATTTTAATTTTGTACAAAATTTAATCAAATGGTTGAATGTTAATACTGTACGTGATTTGCGAACAATAAGTTGACGAGACTTGAGTAAAAAATTTCTAAAATACGTTTTGCAGAATTAATTCAATCGCGCAGATATTTAAAACGTTAATTCTTCTGTCCAAAATTACCTCATTTGTCTAAATTGGGCGATTGGTTTCAATTTTTACGCTAAGACACGTAAGTCCGTTTGGTCTCTATCATAATGTTATTTATGCTTAGATTTTTAAATTGGAAACTAGAAGAATACACTCTTTCACTAGCAACAACGACAGCATTTAATTTTTTTTTTTTTTTTTTTTGCTGTTAGTAATAAATGTTTAGATACAAAGCTGGATTATCTTAAAACGCCGTCCAAAAGAATGAATTTTTTTTTTTTGCAGTGTAATTGAATTTAAATTTTGTTAATGGATTTTAGAAAAATTAGTAAAGAATGAAATTCTGTTATACCATAGTGAAGCTTTTAAGACGTTTCTTTGTAATAAATTCTTTTATTTATTTAATTGCAACGGTCAATTGGGAATAATTTGTTTTAATTAAAATAACAAAAGGAAAAAAAAAAAAAAAATGCCGATTTCTCTTGAATCGGAGGTTAAATTTGTCTTAATTATCCGGTGTCTGTTTGGCCCCGAGCGCCGTAGCCCGTTCGTCTTCTTTTCCTGATAATGGTTGACGGTGCGCAAAATGTAATGAAAATTTGGGGAGTCGGTTATTTGCCTTTAACATGGGCGAATGAAGTGGATGAAGCTGTCTTCACCCACTGCCAATTCTCCCCCCCCCCCTCCCCTCTCTTTTCTCTACGTATCATTACTAAGGTTCCGTTGCAGGTGTATTAGACGAGTTTAGTGCGTGTCTATACGCGGAATCCTTTGGCTTAGATGGACAGATGTACGGGAAACGAGGAGAGTAATGAGCGAGGAAATAGAGGCTGGCATTTGCGCACAACAACCCCTGGATACCTAATGATCCATTCCCCCACTCCCACTCATCTCTCTTTATCCTTCAATTCATCCTTTCATCTCTCCGAACGGGGATTACCCCCCTCCCCCATCTTTCCCTTTTTTTTTATTTATCTACTTTTTTTTGTTGTTGTGATGGCCGAGCACTTGATGTCCGGTCGGTTCTCGAGAGAACTTTGCGAGCCACCGTAATTTACATGTTGATTGACAATGACATTCATCGGGATGGACAAACCGGGAGATGAAAGTTATAAATTTGTAACTGACGCGAAAATTTGACGCGCGGGGTTTTTTTTAAATGAGATTATTAATAAAACCCGAACTACCGGTATATATTTTTTTTATTTATATAAATACAGTACCGGTATGTTGATAAATAAAATTTAATAATGTTGTTTTTTTCTATTTTATTTTATTTTATTTCTTTTTAAAAAGAAGAGTGGTATTTGAATGGTGACAAGAGACGGTTTGGTCGAGAGTGTGGCGCATGCGTAGTGCGTTGTAAGAGACGGAAGTGGGTTTTGAGCGCCATTCGCGTCTACTTTTATTGCTACAAGTGCACAACAGCGTGTGATACGTCCTTTTCTGCTTCAACTCATTCGATCTGATTTTTCCCTGAAACTACTTGCATTTTTTCTGCCACCACTCTCTCTTTCGCTCCCCACTCTCTCTCTCTTTTATATGGACTTTGAAAGATTTTTCTTTCTTACTCGAGAGCAGCCGATTCTTAACTACATTTAAGAAGCATGCTTAATTCCAACAGATTTAGTTACAATTTTAAACCTAATTTCCGCTTTTTCCCCCATTTGGAATTTCTGTACAGTTCATTTTTAGCGTTATATTCGGAGTATAATACATTATACAGTATTATATATTTTTTTAAAAGAAAAAATAATTTTTTTTTATTTACCGGTATAGTTTTTTTTTATCAATTTTATTTTTCTAAACTTTTATTTTTAAAGTTAAACTACCGGTATATTCAGATTTTTTAAAATTTTTTTTTTTTTTTTTTTTTTGAAGTGGTTTTTGTATTTTAAATCGCATTTCCGGTTTTTGGAAACATAATTTATAAATTTAAAATGTTTAAGCTTCCTGTTTTTTTTAAATGCCGGTAGAAACTTTTTGCTTTTATTTACCTACCGGTATTCTTTTCTAAACATTTTTTTTTCTTAAATTTTAATACGTTATTTACATTACCGTACAGTATAATTTTTTTTTTATCTTTTTTTTTATAATATGAAATTTTTTTTTTTTTTTTTGAGCCGCATTTCCGGTTTTCAAACCCATTTTATTAATCCTGAGTGGATTACTTTTGTAAACATTTTACACCCCACTTCCGGTTTTCGCCAGTTTTTATTATGAACAATATAAACAACGTTTTCTTAGGTGTTGAAAAGATTTTTCGCTGGGAAAACATAAGTGTCGTGTGTTTCGGCGCTTTGTAATCGCTTTATTAAGTGGAAACAACGTCACGTGATGAGCTTGTTATTCTTTTATCTTCTCATATTTAATTTTTTTTTTCCCCCTTCTTCTCGCCTTATTTATTTTTCTTTCGAGATAGTTTCGAACCTAAGAAAGTGCTGATTACGTGATGTTGAGCGCTGAGTGCAACTAATTTTTAATTGGGGATCAACAAACAAATCGCTTAGCTAGTTCGCATCACATAATGAAAGAACGGGAAATCGCCGGACAATTCTTTTTTTTTTTTTTTTGCTCTTTAATTGGCGATCCGATATCTCATTTAAGGATTTGGATAATTGGCGCTAGTTAGACTGGTGGCTAATTGAATTAACATCGATTTTATACCTTTACTAATTTATTTAATGGCAAATCGATTTTACTCGAGTTTCTCGCTTTGGTAAATGTAAATGGAGCATGTTTTCGGAATAATTTAATTACCGAAACATCTAAATTTGTATCTGCAGGTAATTCTTTTATTTATAAAATATTAAAAAAAAAAAATTGGTATGGTAAAGGCATTAATTTGATATGAAGTAAACGCATGCTTGGTTGAAACACCGAAAACGTCACGTATTTACATTTGCTTTATAATACCGAATGCACCTTCTGCATGCTACTAAAAACAATTAGCCATTTTTTGAGTTTCATTGATTCTATTCCAAACCCTAATTCCATTTTGGAGTAGTTGTTGTTCAAAAGATATAGAAGGCTTTGAAAAAAAAAATGTATAAAAGCTCCGCGACCCCAAAAACTTTGGGAACCTTTGATTGTGAGCATGCGCGTTGAGTCGTTGACCACCTCTTCTCCCTGGAGATTGCAACGTGAACTCCACTAACAAACGCCGGGATTTTTCTTTTTTTTCCATCTTCGAATTTCTTGGTCCACGACGTTTGCTCAACATTAAAGGTGTCGTTTGTATCTGTCTTAATTACGAGTTGGCAACAGAAACACAAAAAGACAAGATGAGACCTACAGTCAGAAAAAGGAAAGAAAAAAAAAAGAAAGGAAAAAAAACAACTAAGAACTGTTCTTTTCTCTCGTCAATCGATCTCGCATTCCACTCCCCACTCACTCATCCACCCCTCACTCCATCACCCTCCTCGTAGATGAAGAGCGAGGGAGAGAGATGGTGGAGATTGACCATCTTCAACGAGTTGTCACAAGTGCGAGAACAGCTATAAATTACTCGCTTAAAACGACGACGCGCACATTTTTTGTTTACATCGTCTGCTACTACCAATCATAACAACGCTTTTTCAGCTTTAAAAATTTAGCTTTTAATTTTACTTCAGACAATGATAGACGGCGCCTCATGACTGAGATTATTATTAGCTAACGCGTGCGCGAGATACGTAATAATGCGCACGTTAGCGAAGGATTTTTGTTCTCACTTAAATAACAAACACACATTCAGGGTGAAAAATTTGCGAAGCGGAAGCGCACAATTTCCATTACATGGTCGGATTAACTGTGAATTAATGGCGTAATTTAACTCGAGTTAACTTTTACCTTTTGTTGTAGCGCTCGTCATAGCTTTCGCTTTTTTTTTTTATACAAAGAAAATGAGCAGAAACGAAATATTTCATTTGAATTAAATTTACGCCACCTTTTAACTTTTGTGCAAAAAAATTGAAGAATAATATTTCACTTCTACCTAATTTATAAATCTAGACTTAACGATTTCATCTTCGTTTAAAGTAGTTTTTGGTGACAACGATATTAAAATTGCTTAAGCAAGATTCTGTAAAAGCATTTTCTAGCGCAAGATCAAAACTGAAACTAGGTTTTAAAAGGTGTGCGCATGCCCTGCACTGGGAATCCCGAGGCAATAATGTGCATTTCCTTTTTTTTAAAAAAAATACTCTGTTATTGCGTAGATACGGTTTTTTTTTTTGGTAACTATAATCTACATTTAATCACATACGGCATACGATATTTAAATAAAGCCATGTCTTCTGGTGTTAACCACCTGTGTATTTACCTATAAAAGTGCATTTACATAAATACGTATTTTTACAAAGAATTGTGCATTTCCCCCCTTCGCTATAAATAGCGTATGACCATTATTTCTCTTATTTACACGGATGGGATGATGTGGTGGCGTGGGTATTAAAGGTGAAAAAAGGTCAGAGGGAAGGGGGTGCCTGTTTAATATTAGTTGAAGGTGGAGTTGCGTGACGTCGTGACATTGTTTTAATTTATTCATCTGTCACCTGCCTGACATTTTTCACCGTTTCAAAAGATGACGGTAACACGTGACTCGCTGCAGCAGCGCTAGCGCCACCTGAGAATTATTTTTTTTTCTGTACTTATTTATTTAAACGTGACGTCACAGCCATTTTTCACGTTTTCCATGCGATTCTTCTATCGATTGCGAGAATGGCGCGTTGCTGTTTTTATGCCTTCTACGTGGCGCCACTCTTATTTTACTAACAATTATTATTATTATTATCTAGTTTATTATTAGGCAGATGGGGACGTTTTAATAGTGATTCAGGTGCGTCAAACACCTGCGCAGATCTGGCGGTTGTGTTGGGAGTAGACGCAGGGGGAAAAAACATCGTTTGGTTCAATTCGTTTCGAGGTCAATATTCTTTATTTGGTGAAAAAGTTCTTACCACGGCATTTCCCCTTCCCCTCCCCCTAATAATGTTAATGTCAGTTTTTTAATGTTTATTTTATTATAAGCGAAGCAAATTTTTCCTTTTTAAAAAATAATTTTATTGACATTTTCTTATTATTTTTTTTTTTATTAAATAATTGCTAGTATATTTTCATTTGATTTTGGGAGGGGGAAGGAGTTTATTTAATTCGTTATTTTTGCTATTTCTTTTTCTGCATTCTGATTTTATTGAATATTGGTACCGCCATAAGTAGACCTAAATACGTTAGATCGACTCTGATCGAGATTAATATAATACCTTAAACTTCAAAATTGATGTGGGCAACCAAAAAAATACATAACCCAGTAAGAGTTTTATCAAGGGAATCGTCTACGTAGCTTTCTCCGTGTATTACAAGCCTAGTACACTTTTACCGCTCTCTCTATGATTAGTGTTTGTGTGCAGGTGCATGGCGTCCGGTGCGTGTTCCGTCGGCTGCGAAATGCCCCAATCGCGTGCCGCGCGCTACTTTATCCATCTTTTTCATTTCCAAGGAAACATCCGCCCTGCCTAACTAAATCGAAGGGGATATATGAATAATACACGAACGAATCCTCATTTTATCTCCGGTTAACGCGAACCTAAGACGCCAAACCGAACTTACCTAGAGAGCCTAACCTAACCACGCCCTGGATTCCATTCCCGCGCACGCTGCGGCGAGAGGTCGAGAAAAGGCGGGGGAGAGAGGTAAACTCGAGGGAGAAAAGCAATCTAGCGCAAGAATTAACTGTTATTTCGTTGGGTGGGTGGCAGATGCTTTTTTTTTTTTTTTTTACTATATGAGTTGAGTTGTAGATGGGTGAGGCGTTCCGGATGGGTGAAAAAAATGATGCGGCGTAGCATCTATCAGCAAGTTTAGCAATTATTGGAATTTGGCAAGTAGTGTAGTGATTTGTAGCACCCCCCAATCAGATTGCAGGGATTTAGTGTGGGAGGCGTTTTCGACCAATCAG
>JAQGAZ010002953.1:0-14136 GCA_034692225.1 Polydesmus complanatus
TAACTGTTCCCATTTTTTTTTTTTTTTTTTTTTTTTTTCCCTCCAAGTTTTGTCACCTTCAGCCCTTCCTTTCTTTAATTATTCCTCGCTAATGTTGTAGTACTGTCTTTGCATCAAACTTGTTCTGTCACGTTCCTACTGCTTGTTGCCTCCCCTTTCTTCTTTTTTATAATTATTATACTGTTTATTTAATTTACTCAAACAAAATGTCTGCTCTTTTTTTTTTTTTATTATTATTAATTTCACATGCTATCCCATTTTCTTATTACTATTCCTTCATCGATGACTGCAAATTTGATGCTGCCACATGCCGAACGCCCACCATCTTTAAAATAGCTGCTACTACGGCTACCATCTTCTCCCACAGTTCCTTTTGAGCCGTCTCCAAATCAATATCAAAAACATACCGAAATTAATTACACTGGTTTAACCAAATGTCCACACAACATCTTTTGAAACGTCTTCCACCATTGCAATTGAAATTCCTTCGCCAAACAAGTCTTTCCATCTACTTAATTCGTCGTCCCTTCCTTCATCTTCCATCCCCTCTGAAAATCTTTTTACCCGGCATCCCTTGCTTCACCAAATCCAAAAAACGCGGTAGTAAGCCTAACCACACAAAACGCGATTTTTCCACAACAAATTGAGAAAAACACCCAATTTTTTTCAACGTTTCCACTCACGAACACTTTAAAAGCACAAATTGACACTTTTAACTGTGCAATTAGTCAAAAAATTAACAAATAACTATAAACTAGTCAAGAGTACGTAACCTTCGGTCTACCACTATGAAACGCCGCCTGGCGACCCATAGGGAAAGATATTTTTATTAATAAATAATGGCAATTCTGCCATAATTGTGGAATGCACATACCGGTATGTATAATTAATAACAATATTTTGGGAAAAAAATATAAGTGTTTTCAGTATTTTTTTATGGGGTTTTAAATTTAAAAAGTAGCGGAAAATTTTCAATTGATTTCAAAAGTAATAAAATTGGTTTTTTTTTTAAAAAAAAAAAAATAATAATAATCAAATACTCGTGATTTAATATATTTTTTTAAAGTTTATTTCTACCGAATAAAACGTTTGATAAATTAAAATTTTTCTTAGTTATAAATTTTTACCGTATTATTAATTTTCGTTTTTATTGTTAATATTTCATGTTTATAAAAGATTAAAAACCGGAAATTTTAAAATTATTATTATTTTGGACATTATTTTCTGTAGCTAGATTATTTAAATTTTTGTCCATTTTTCATGTTTTTTTGTTTACCTTTCATGTTTTTTCTTTACCTACTCGTTTTGTGTCGGGGTTTTTTTTTTCCGATTTTAATTTGTGTTTGCTAATTTTTACTAAAACTTTTTGAAAAATTTCTAATTATCTTACTAGATTCTTTTAAATTATTTTTTTCTTTTTTTTTTTAAGTTATTAGCCCTTATTTTTAAGTAGCTTACAGCAAATTTCAATTATTGAAAATGTATTTTTAATTCTCACTGAATTAATATTTCAAGTGGCCCATTGGAAAAGGAATAAATTAAAAACCCATAAGCTTTAAGTAGTGTGGATGCAGCAATGTTTTTTTTTTTTGTAAATTTTGTGCATTTTAATACTCCAGTAGTTAGATAAACTAATGGAAGTACAGATTTAAAATTCAAAGGATGTGTAAATAATTATTATTGTTTTAATTTTTATATTTAATTTTTATTTTTTTTCATCACTTTATTTCACTTTATTACATTTTATTCGGTACTAGAAAACAGCTTATATCTGATACGGGAAGCCTTCATTCCAGCGGTGATAACCTCCGCACTCGAGTGGTGGCAGCACTTATGTGCGTTTCAAGCCTCCCATGGAGTCGCGTATCTTGTTCTGTAAGATCTTTGACAGTACTTTAACATTACGAGAAATGAGTCGTCCGCTGACCCCCGCCGCTATGTTATTTGATATCTGGCGCTGCAGTAAAACTCCATTCCTGGAGAGCATGATCAGCTGTATGCTGCTACGGCTATTTCTATTGATATAAGTGACAAAATCCGCGACTTTTTTCTTTCATTTGTTTTAAAATCAAATTTAAATTAATTTCTGGACAATATAAGTTATGTAAATTATTTTGATTATTTTAATTTGCTTACAAAACATAAGTTAATTATGTTATTTCGATGTTAAGCACATGTAATCATTAACACTGGCTTTTAAATGCTGAAGAACTGAGTTTTGATTGCAAAATAAACAACTTTAAAAAAAAAAAATGAAAATGATTTAAAAATAAAAATATTGTGATTTTTAATAAAATTACAGTATTTATAAAAGTAACACTTTTATTTCAAAACAAAAAAAAATTCACATTTTTAAGGGCTTTTATAAAAACAATACAGTAATATTATTTTAAAAAAATAATAAAAGTTAAATTTTTAATCGTTTATTGCATTTTGTCACCTTCTTCGTGCTTCTCTGTTTGAAGTGCGACCGGCGGTCCGGACTGCAGATCTTCAGAGTGCGACGGCTGGCTCACGACCATTTCTTCTTTTCTTCTATCCTCATAAGCTGCTGTGGCTTTGTCCAAACAGCTTGAATCGGCAAGTAGGCCTTCAGCGCATGGTTGCATGTGATATTCTCGCACGGTCTCATCCACCTGCTTGCCATAGCATGCCTGACGATTTGCGGCTATTCGTATGCTCTTAAAATTTTGCAAAAACTTACGCTTTCGTTCCATCTTCGCTTGTCGATCCATTGCTTTTGCTGTTTTAAATTTTAGATTTGCAGCTTGCCAATTATTTAGGCGATTTATGGCATCCAAAAGGGCTGTGGCTTGACTCTGTGTAATCGGTTTGTCGACGGCGCCAGTATCCATGCTTGAGAAAGGGGTATAAAATGTAGTTGCAACTTTTTTATAGTCTGATTTCTTATAGCCCATAAACATAGAATGCATTTCAAAAACATGTTCATATTTTTGTTGTCGTAGCACTTCATCTGTAAAATTTGATTTCTGACGTGCCATATTTTTAATCAAGGCAAAAATTTTTTATCTGCTTACATCGAAAGACAATTTCAACTGTGTTGTCTACAATTTCAACTGTGTGTCTACAAATTACGTTTGGCGCTCTTTGATCGATATTTGAACCACTTTTAGGTGTGCTGTTGATTAAAACCGGTTCGTAGTGGATTAAGCAAACAATAACTATTAATAAAAACACATTTATTATGGTGAAAAAAGCGAGTTTGGTGTAACTGTAGATAATGATGTACCATGTGATTTAGCTTCGTTTTGTGTACGCACTTCCACTTTTTGACACTAGGTGGCGAAGTGTAGCACTTCTTCGAGAGCACTCTTCAAAAGGCACATTTTTGCTGTAAGGTAGCGACATCCAGTGGTAGATCTACAAACTGTGGTTTTTCTCTCACGAGGGCAGCACTGTTGCTTTGTGGCAGGATTTTCAAATCAAGATTTGTATGTAAGATCAGATCTGTGATTGGAATCTTTCCATATTTCATTTCTTTTGTTACTTTCGATTTTGCGTAGCAAGCATTTTAATAACGAGCAGGAGTTTTTGTCAAATGGCGTGGTCAATCAGTTTTCTCCACATATTTGTGATCGTGCGTCATGTGTAGCTCTTCACTTTCTTTGTGTAGCACTTCACTTTCAACAAGCTTTGTGATCGTAGTACTTTTACCACTTTCCTTCTGTGGTTTGAAAGGAGTTTTTGTCAAATGGCATGGTCAAACAGTTTTCTCCACATTTGTGATCGTGCATCATGTGTAGCTCTTCACTTTCTTTGTGTAGCACTTCACTTTCAACGAGCTTTGTGATCGCAGCACTTCAATACTGGTTTCATAGTACTTTTACTGCTTTCCTTTTGTTGTTTGAAAGGAGTGATCTCCAACTCATGATAGCTGAGGTTTTTCTCAGTTTTACCATTTTCAAGTTGAATAGTAACAGTAGATAAATAATGGCAGATCCTATGAGGATCATTGTGCTTTGGCACTAATTTGGCAGTAAACAATGAGTCCGCTTTTGAGATGGGGTGTGTATTTAACATTACCATGTCTCCAGTCTCATAGATCAGTTCTTCCTTCCAGTTTTTGTTATGCTGTTTAGTTTGTTGTGCTTTAGATTTTTCAAGGACGACTTTACTGTAGTCTAAATTAATTTGAAATTCTCTTAGACTTCTGTCTGACTTTTCAGACTTCTTACGACAATTCACCTCCACATGTCCTTTTTTTATACAATAATGACACATTTTGCTGGTAGTGCTTACACTTGAAGCGCTGTCATCCTTTGTCATCATTTTCACAGCAGTCTGCCGAAAAGAGACTTTGTTGTGTTGATAGAGCATTATTAATGCTTTTTTTTAAAGATTTTTCATTTTTTTGTCATTTTTTTTTACCGGTGTGGGCTGCCAGAAAGACTTTTTGGGCCGCATGCAGCCCTGGGCTGCATTTTAGACCACTAAACTGTAGTTGTATGAATGCTCTTTGATTTCAACAAATTGGAAGTGCATAAGGCTGTGAAGAGCTGCAGAGCTTTCACAAGTTAAGTCTTATGTAGCACTACTGTCAAATAGTGTTGATGAAGGCAAAGGCTATTGCATTTTGCCATCAGATGCATAGATCTTCCTTTGAAGCACTACGTGATTGTTTTCGTTAGTTTTAACACAATTGGCTAAAGCACTAGCATAGCACATCCCATATAGGGTGCCAATGTAAGAACTCATTTACCAAGTAGTGCTTTGGCATGGAAGCACTCCCTTAGAGAGGGCCAGTTTTATTTACAAGTTCAAGACTGTGCCATTATCATTAGCTGTACTGAGTTGTTGTTCAATGTTTAATTAAAGAATGTTTATTAATTAATAAATGCAAACTGACTTCTTCTTAAACCGCTTCAGGTTTAAAACTCAAAAATAACACTAACTGCACATTGAGTTTGAATACAAACTATTTATTTAAAGATTAAAAAGATTTACATCTTGACTGCTACTAGCTTAAAAGTAGATTAGGTTCTTTTTATTAAGACACACTAATAAAAGTATAATGGAATATTCAATTTATTATGAACTAAACCATGATTCATCTCCTAAAACAGTGGGAGGTAGTTAAAAGTGCTGGTGAGGCTGGGCTTCAAAACATAAACAAACATGAAAAGGCACAACTTATTGAATTTTAAAACAAATACACATGACTGGCATGGTCATACAAATTCCCCACACATTCACTGTAAAAAAAATCACATCAAAGGATGATTTAATAATTATTTTTATTATGTTTAAATTTTATTCGGTTAGATGCGCAAATTTAATTTAAAAATATTTTGTTGTATAAATTTAAATTGAATTGCTGTATTTTTAATAGATGGTCCTCGATTGGATGGACTCAATGAACTTGTTAAGTGGTAAATCAATCGGATATTATTGAATAATTTTTCTTTATTCAAACTTTATTATTCGAAGAAAAAGATGGGGGTTTTAGAAATGTGATTTAAATTATTGTGTTGTGAGCGTAGCACAAAATGTGCATCTCGTATTGATTTTATTGCTTTGATTTACTATCGAAACTGTGGTTAAGTGCTGGTATTTAACAATAATAACATTGCTAACATTTTATTTTTCTAATTAATATGATGAATGTGAATTATCATTTAATTATATTATTATGTTGGGCTATTAAAGGAATGCAGTTTGATTTATTATGTAATTAATCATGGTCAAAATATCCAATTCTACTACAAATATTTCAATCTATCTTTCTTGCAAAAACTATCAATTTTACAATAACGTATTTCACATAATAATTTAAGGTAAGCAAAGTGAAAATTTAATAAATTAATATGTAATATTGTGCAAATTTAAAATTACACCTCTTACTTTTTCTTTCTTAACAATATTTTGCATGTATGCAATGCAATGCTTATATAGTATAAAGTGAGAAAACAACCAAATGCAATTAAATTTCATTCTATGCGGACTTTGTAGAAGAGGACTCCTTGAGAAATGATGGATTGAATCACCTGTAATAATTATTATAATAATCGTATAGAAAAATTAATTGTTTAGTAATATACGCAGGTAGTTCATAAAAAAAGTAAACCCAACTTTTATTCCATTCTAATAATAATCTCTAAGAAAATCTTCTAGAGAAAGAATTATTATGTATAGGCATTACAGATTACAATAATAAAATTTGGATTCTATTTTATACAGAACCACCGTGTATAATATTTATAATTAATATATTTTACGGTGACAATTAAATCCCGATCAATTTTGAAAAATCCAGAAGCTGTGAAGGTCCGTTTTAAACACATGGATTGAAGGCCGAAATGTTTGATCTGCATTTAAAAATAAATATATAATTAACAAAAAAGAACATTAAGAAAATATTTACATCATTTTTAATTTCTTTTTCATTAAAGTTGAAAGTTGAAAAAATTGAAGGAAAAATTTTTGATGCCTGAAAAAAAAACAATAAGAAAAGTTCAAAAAGTAAAATTCAATATATTGAAAATATTGATGATTATTATTAAAAGTCATCCAAAATAATTACCGATTTTAGCGTACAATAAGCGCAATTAGGCACCACTATTAAGACAATTATATTGAATAATATGCCCATCAGCATTACCACAGTGCGCAATTGCCGTTCACTGTAGAGAAACGAAGCGTTGTAGATAGCGTTGCATACGTTTAAGGCAATTTGATAGGCCAATTGAGGGCTGACCATGTCGTCTAACACGTAGCATAGGTGGCATAAACGACAATAGAGAGCGGAATACTCTCTCAACTTCCATTTCACCTCTTCTTCCTTCAACTCCTTTCCTCGATTTTCAGTAATCAGTCGATTGAGTCGGTCGAAAGAACGTCTTAAGCCCATGTGAAAAAGCATGTAGGTGGCTTGAGGGTGAAAGAAGAAGCAGCCCCCATTGATTGCTACGCATACGAGATGGATAATCATGAACAGAATGCAGTCATCGCTGTTGCCCAGCGTCAATTGAGCCACGTGGTACATGCCGATGTAGCTCATCCCCACCACCAACGTAAAGACTATAAAGCCGTCGGTGATGACTGTCAGCCGCTGTTTATCGGCTGGCTCCAAAAGGAGGTCGACGTGTTTCGAGTACTTCAAGTAGTGCGTTAGCCGCGGGTCGAAGCGGAAGTAGTTGGTGATCGGAAATAAGAAGAAACGAAGGACTACTAAACTTTTGACGAGTAAAACCAGAAGATCCGAGATGTTGTTTTCGTTGGGTCTCAATAAGCTCAGATAAAAGATGAAAAAGTTGGGAATGACGCAGCTGGTGTAGAAGATGAACGGAGCCACGTGACGCAGATAAATTCTCTTCAGTTTCGACGGGTTTTTCCCTTCGTAAAGCCCGGTTAAACGGGCGTATCCCGTGTACTTGAGCACCATTCCGGTCCAGGAGAAAATTTCCGTAGTCATCTCTCAAAATACAAGAATGGAGACGTAATGATAGTTGATGGGAATAAACTTTTAAATGTCTTTTGGTAAAATTGATTTTTCTATGTGTTGTTCTTTTGTGTGACAACTTCTTTATTATTTTTATTATTATTAAAATATTTTATAACAATGGCAAAAATATAAAAGACTGGTGACATTTCGATTTTTTGACTTATTATATTTTTACAATGAGAAATTTCCAATTGTCGCGTTTTCTCCATCTTTTACTGTATTTTTATTATTATTAAAATATTTTATAACAATGGCAAAAATATAAAAGACTGGTGACTTTTCGATTTTTTGACTTATTATATTTTTACAATGGGAAATTTCCAATTGTCGCGTTTTCTCCATCTTTTACTGTATTTTTAATGCTCCCATTCACACACTATAACAAAAGTCAAACTGAATAAAATTGTTTATTATTAAAAAAAAAAAAAATTAAAAAAAGCTTTGAATTGAGAAATGTGTAAAATATTATAAAGAATGCCCTATTATTATTATTATTATTACTATTAAAAATTTGAATAGTTTGAATAACAATTGAAAAGTTTTGTCACACGCTTCCAAAAATCAATATTTTATCGTTCAAAATTTTTCATGAAATATTATTATGAAAAATATTTTGAATTAAAATTCTTTTTAATATAATATTATATTATTATTGTGAAAGTTTATGATAAACATTCTTTTTTTTTTTAAACTTTAAATTTATTTATTTAATCATTGAGATATATATAAATAGCTAATCTTTAAAAGAATTTCAAAGGGTGATAGAAGTATCCTTTTTTCTATGTAAGACATGGGGCAAATATGAGACCACTTGAGGACTCATCATGTGGTCTAAAACGTGACATAAATGACAATAGAGAGCGAAATACTCTCTCAACTTCCACTGCACCTCTTCTTCCTTTAATGCTTTTCATTAATCAACCGATTGAGTCGGTTGAAAACGCGTCTTAAACCCATTTGAAGAAGGATTTAGGTGGTTTGAGGGTAAAAGACGAAGCACCAGCGCATAAGTAGTCGATTATAAGCAGAAGGATGTAATTGCCGTTGTAGCGAAGCCCTCCATAGTGTAGTATCATGAAGTAAACATTCGCTCAAGTGGAGAAATATGAACGAAAAATTTACTTAAGCAAAATACATTTACCGGTACACTGTATTAAAAAGAAAACATTTGTCTAAGTGGAGCCTTACGAAAAATACACTCGCTTAAGTTGAGAATTAGGAAGAGATCAATCTCTTAAGCGAAGTTTAAGAAAATAAACACCAACTTAAGTAAAGTTTTAGGAAGAAACATTTACTTAAGTAGACTATTAAACAGTAAACTTTCGCGTAAATGGAGTATTATAAAAGAACATCTTCTTAAGTAGGGCATTAAGGGTGGAGTGAACCAAGCGAACAAAGTTTATTCATAAAAGTTAGTTTCAATTTTGTTAGTTTTGGCTCAAAACTGAATTTGCAGTGACCCAACGCAACTTTGGCAAAACTAAGATTTGTGAAAATGTAGTTGAATATCTACCCAAATTCAGCTCATGTGACTGCTAACAACAGCAAAAAACTGGATTTTTCTGCTGCTTTTAATTTGCTCACATAGTTGGTAGAAGACCCGATTGAATAGAAACTTTATCAACAGCATACGCTTTAGTAAAAATTACATTTTTTTAGAATACATGTAGCTAAAGAATGTTGTTTTAATTTAATTTTATAAGTTATATATTTTGTCTTATGAGGTATTAGCTGCTGGCAAATTAATTTGATTCGAAACGAATCAAGCGATCGGTAATCAACATTACACTATGGTACGTACATCTGCAATGAGAATCAGCATACTGTAATATTACTCACTCGGAAATACTAAACATTAGAATAAATATTATATTAACCAATTTTTATACAAACTATAACTTTATTTGTCAAAATGAATTAGTGCCCTCAATGTAACAAATTCAATCGCGATCGACTGGTAGCGGCAACCGAGATCGAGTGCGGAGGCAGCGGCGCGCGGCTTGCCGTCTCAACCACGAACACATTTAATTCTTCGAACGGTCTTTCCCATTAATTATTAAACAAAAACACTATGATGAATTGCGATCAATACGCTATCCTCAAAAATACACTGACCAAGAAAACTTGTAAATCCATTTTTGTACTGTACGTGTATTATTCAGACTTCTGCTGGCAAGTGTAACCAGATAAAAAAATATTCCAGAAAATCCCTATTATTTTTCTACTTTTATCTCAAATCTGACAACACTATCGCGTTAGTCGAGACTTAAGTCATCAAATTTGACCACTAAAGTTTTTTTTACCATTTTTAGTTCGAGTTTTGCTCTAAGTTCGAATGGTTCACTCCAATTTATTTAAACTAAAACTTAAACTCAAACTTATAAATTTAGTTTCGTGGGTTCACTCCACCCTTAGTAGTAAACAATCGTTTAAGTGGAGTATTAAGTAGTAAACAATCATCTTTAGTTGAACATTAGGATGAAATCATTTGCTTAAGTGGAGTATTAGTTTGAAAAACGTTCACTTAAGTGAAGTATTAGGTTAAAAAACATTCACTTAAGTGGAGGATTAAGCAGTAAACAATTTCTTAATTGAAGTAATAGGAAGAAAGACCTCGCTTAAGTGAAGTTTAAGGAAATAAACATTCCCTTAAGTGGGGGGTTTTAGGAATGAAACACATTTTTTAGACTTAATGTATATCGGGTGGCGCAAAAAAAGTGGGACCCCCTGTTATTTTTGTTATTGTAAAAAAAAATTGTAAAAACTTTAAAAAGAATATTATATTATAAAAACCACGATAAGTAGTTAATGAAATAGTGACGTCAAAGGTTTAGCTAGGAAGTACAGAAAATTTTACAACTTTAAGTTCGCCAAAAACATAATTTGGTTATATTGCAAGTTTTCAAGAGGGGTCCCACTTTTTTAGCGCCACCCGATAGATAACCTGTGAAAACATGTTTACCTGTTGTTGCGTTTTGTAAGTGGTGTTAGGTACAAAGAGTAGGATAGTTGCTGCAGTTAGTAAACTAAAATCCATCAAGAGAGCGAACGACGTGTTTCCGGCGTCGAGAAACATAAAATTGTAAATGACGTTGTAGAAGCTGTAGAGGAATTGATAGGCCAGCAGAGGACTCACCGTGTCATCTAAGAGAAAGCACGAGTGACAGAGGGAGCAGTAGAGTCGAGAATACTCTCTCAGTTTCCGGTTTGCCTCTTTTTCGTTCATTCGCTTTCCTCGATTCTCATTAATCTTCCGATTGAGCCAATGGAAAGCCGATCTTAAAATGAGTTGGAAAGCGAAGTACGTGGCTTGCGGTTATAAAGTGAGGAAGGAAACGGAGAATAGGTTGCAGACGAAAGCGATAATGAGGAAGTGGGCGTGTTTCCCTTTGTAGCGCGCGATGCGGTTGTAGTGGGCGACGCAGATGAAGGCCAATCCGGATATGAGAGTAGCTATTAAGACGAGATTGGCCATGGTTTTGAGTCGGTTGCGCCGCAGTTTGAGCAGTGGGTCGATGCCGCGCGAGTACTTTAAGAAGCGGGTTAGTTTAGAGCCGAAGCGAAAGAAGCAGACGAGCGGAAATAGGAGGAAGCGGAAGGATATGATGGCGATGCGCAGGGAGAGGAGGAGATCGGTTAGGTCGTAGTCTCGGGGTTTAGCTAAGCCGAAGGTTAAGGTGGAGATGATGGGGATGAGGCAGGAAGTGAGGAAGAGGAGAGGGAGGAGCTTATCCAGAAGGATCCTCCTCCATTTCGAAGGGTTTTCCCCTTCGTACAGTCCGGTTAAACGAATAAACCCCGTGTACTTGAAGACCATTCCCGTCCAGGCGAAGATTTCCACGATGCTCATCTTATGCTTAAAATATTAATTAAGAATTATTATTATTAACCATAGAAAAGAAGGAGGGTAAATTACTAATTATAATTACAGTAGTTAAAACGCTTCAAATATTTTCTTTAGAAAAATTAAATTTTAAAAAGCTAAAATTTTTAAAATGTGTTTTTGAGGTTGTGGCGAACAATAATAATATGACGCAATTCCTCAATTGTAACAATATTATTATTTACGGTACATCGAAATTTTTTTTTTTTTGGAGGTTATTAATTTTTGAAAATTGATTTTCAATAATTATTGTCTTTTTGGACGTTTTTTTTCTTTCTTTTTCATGACATTGTCGACATTTTGAAATTGGTTAAAAAAAATTATTTTTAATATTAAAAAATTTTTAATACCGGTATTAATTTATTATTTATTGTTAATTTTTTTTTTTTATCTGAAAAATCGATTGGTGAACGTTTTATTTACATTTTTTTATGTTTTTTACACAAATTGGATTAGAAAAAAATGTTTTGTGCGACGTAAATTATTTAGAAGCTATTGCATACGTTTTTCCCTGATACACTGTTTTTTTATTACCCTAAAAAAATTGATTTTTTATCTTTCTTTTGTAAAATACGACATATTATTATTTATATATTATTTATTATTGAACAAAATTATATTTAATTTTAAAAAGAATATTAATATAAAAAAAGCGCATGCGTATTTTATTATTTTGTCCTTACTATTATTTATAGGCCTATATAAAAAATTAATAACAATGAAATGTTAATTGTATTAAACAGGCTTAGCATCGTAAATAATTGTTACATTAGAAAATATAATTATGAAACATTTGATTTCCATCATTTAAACTACATTTTTTTTCTATCTATTTTCTAGAAATGTGAATTTGAGCAATTGAAATGGAGATTTGGATTTGTGCTAATTAGTAAAGAAAAGGACGGAATCACGTCATCATCGTAATTATAAGGAATAAGCACGGTAGGAAATACCTCATTTTTTTGTAAATTAAATATGTTTAATATTCGTGTAGGGTATTATGGCCGAGGCGGAAGTGCGTAACGCTCACTCGCACATCTAACCTCATACAATCAATGTTTACATTTGCGTTTTGCTGACATAATATCTGTTAGAACAGTAGTTTTAAACAAAAAACATTTCCAATATATTCAACTTGTTACAATATAAGAGTAATAAAATAATCTTCCTTATAATTATCACAAATGTTATTTACGCATTATAAATGAAATATTTAAACGTTTTCGTTAATGAATTCCCCTTCAGCTTGCAGACAGCGACATCTACCGATGAACTGTCTCAACCGCAACCAAAAGAGTCTTTGCTCAGGGACGCTGTTCGTTTCCGGCCAAATGAGATAAGTTCGTGTGGCCATCAGTCTTTGTAATGTCCTTGGTATCGATTGCCCTTCAAGGCTCTCTAGCAGAATGAGCACGAGAACGTCACTTCCGTCCTCGAACAGTTTGTGCTGCGCCATTTGAAGTTCCCACTGGCACCAGTTGCTGCGGACGAACTGTTTGGAGATGAGGAATAGTGACTTCCGGCTTTGGTCAATGCAGTCGATTACATTATCCATAATAGTTCCTCCCAGCAGAAAGTCTCGTTTGTGGATGCACAAATGGAGTTCCGGTTCCTCCTTCTCCAGGTGAGGAATCAGCTGCTGCACGACCCAATTACTGTCAGTGGAGCAGTAGGACACGAAGGCGTCGTAGTTGAATAGTGTTGTCAGATTAACACCCGAATCGTTCCTCCTGGCGTTGACTCTGGCGCGAACCAAATGGAACAAATATCGCAAGTGCCATTTGTACTTCAACATTAAGAACACAATTGTTGCTGTTAACATAAACACGATTAACAAAGGAAGGAGAACTTTAAGCAACCAATTAAACACTTTTTCCTTGCACAGTTCCGGGTCCATTTTTAGTTTCATTATTAAAGTGTTTTTCAACTCTCGAGGAAATGCGCACTTGTAAGCATTAGAGCTTTGAGTTTGTATAAGCCATTGATAGAAGGGTTCGATTAAGCACTGATGGCAATCAAAGGGATTGCCATCTAAATTGACACTTTTAAGCGTTTTAAAGTCCGACAACATGGCTGCATTTATTATCGAAATGTTGTTAAAAGACAAATCAATACTTAAATTATTAGTCATTGTACTATTATTAAATATAGTTGTATTCCACGATGCAATCTTATTATGACGTAAATTTAGATATAATAAATTTTGAATAGTGAATAATATTGGCTGCTGAGTTGAATGTTGGATTAAGGGGTTTTCACCCAAAAACCAATTAAGCGATTGTGCTAAATTAGGGAATGCGTTTTGAACGTACTCTGGAAAGTTGGTGATTTCACTTAGACTCACATCCAAAGTATCCAATTGAGTCAAGTTCAAAAAAAATTTATAGTATGCTCGGATAAGTTTTTGCTCAGACAAGACCAAATGTTTAAGACGAGGAAGGTCAAAATACGGAGTATAAATGCCACTTATTCCACCTAAATCGAGTTTTTCCAAGTTATTCATCCTAAAGTTATTTATAGGGTATTTATAAGAAACCATTTTGATGACGTTTAAATTTAAGCATTTAAGCTGCGATAAAAGTTGCGCTTTTTGTGGAGTTATTTCCAAATTTAGGTATTTGTTGCCCTTTAAGTTAAGAGTTTGCAGATTGTTGAGCCTTAAAAGAGCCTCAGGTGCTCCAAGGAAATTGTTCCCTTCTAAATCCAAGTGTTCCAGATAAGGAATTGCGTCGAAAGCGTTGAGTTCGATTTCTTCTAACCCGCAATGTTTCAAACTCAGATGACGCAAAGA
>JAQGAZ010002954.1:0-14132 GCA_034692225.1 Polydesmus complanatus
TTGGTCGAAAGCGCCTCCCACACCAAATCCCTGCAATCTGATTGGGGGGTGCTACAATTCACTACACTACTATTATTGTCATGTCGACTATAATTATTTGATATACCGGTAACCTAAAAAAAAAATTCCCCTTTTATAACATTTTTAAGCTCTGAGCTTTAAAAACAAATATAAAAAAAAATAATAAAATGGGGGATTTCCTTCACATTTTTCGCTCTGTTTACCTCCACATCCGGTGCATGGCTGTCCTCCTGACGTCACCGCATTAATCAGCAACAAACCGCGTGTTCATTTACCCTCATTTTCAATTATCATAAATTATCAATCCATCAGAAAAAAATCTTATGTGCACATAAAAAAAAAAACTTAAAAAATTTTTCTTCTCCATTTTTTTTTTTTTTATGTTTGTTTGTTGTTTAATTCGAAGGTTCAGTTGTGTGTTGGCCGCCAGAGGGCGCTGCTGGTGGTGGGCGGCGATCAATTGTCCGAGGTCGAAGGTCAGCAATGAAAACCATTTTCCCGCGTAAAAAAATTAGTCCTCATTTTTCACTTTCGCTCGTTTACCTAACAGATTAATCTTCTCCTCCCCCCTCCCCCTCTCTTAAGATGGCGTAGCATTAGCAGCGCCACCTAGCGGGGGGTGGGTGACGTCAACCCCTCCCTCCCCTCACCCCGTCATTTCTCAAGCTTTGACTCGGAGAAATCGTTTAGCCGGAGTTTAAAGTAGTTTAACAAACCGCTAACAGCGCGGATAGTATTATTAATTAATTAGCGGAGGAAAAAGTGATCGATCAACGCGATCAAAAAAACAGAGCCTACTTATTATGAAAATTAAAATACATTTTTTAAACGGTGGTCAACAAACAAATGCCGGTCCCTCATTTTAATAATTATTTATTGGCAACACAAAAAAAAAAAGTGAAGTGGAAAAAAAAAAATTTGTCGGCAAAAAAAAATAAATAAAAATAAATTTACGAAATTTCTGAATAAAATTTAATAAATAATAATTATTAAACACTTTTAAACACAAAAAAAATCAATAAAAATGTAAGAAAAAATAAAAAGAATTGTTAAAAGATGGAAATTACAAAATAAAAAAAAAATAATTTAAACGAAAATTAGAAAATGATAAAAAGTTCGAAAAAAAAAAAAAAAATGTAAGAAAAAACAAAAAATTTAAAAATTTTGAAAATGGTAAAAGTAAAAATTAAGAAAAAATAAATAAATACGAGAAAAAAATATACAAGAAGTGTAATATTTTAAAATAAAAAATTAAAAAATATAATATCTAATAAAAAAATTAATTTTTTTCATAAAAATTTTAAAGAAGTTAACGGTTAAAAAGCCGGGAAAAAATAAGACTTCAAAATAAAGTTAATGAAATACTGTGGCGAATGCAATTTAAAAAATAACAAAAATATGCCAATTTTATTATTACCGATATCTTTTTTTGTATATGAAAATACAAATTTGAGAAAAATAATTTACCACAAAAAATAATTTGCAAATAAAAAACCATTGGCACAAAAAATTTCGAAATTTTTTTTCACTTTTATATATAACTCCCTCCCCCCCCCTCCCCCATTTATTTAAGGGTAAATCTTTGAGTAAAATCATGAGCTTTTCAAATAAATTTTCCAAACCCTTTAGTTGTCATTTGCGCGAGTTTTTGCTACGCGGATGTCAACACAAATTTTGAATGAGAATTGCTCTCAATTTCCCATAAACCTAAATCGCATTGACTAATTTTGATTTGATTTTTCACGTTTTGATTTGTGAGCAGGAAAATTCTAAATTATAATTACACAACCAACAAAAATAAATAAATAAAATAAAAAAAACGAAATTGAGGATTTGAATAATTATTCAGGTGACATCCGCACTCACCCTAACAAAGATAACCCACAATAATAATAATCGCAACAAAAAAATAAATAATAACCGCTAATAAATATATATAAATAAAAAGATCGAATAAAATAGGAAGCGGCGAGTGAAATATTCGCCCTCATTGTTCAAATAAACAAAATGGCGGTGGATAGAGAGAGAAATGAAAAACGCGATGACAATAACAATTTTTGGAGTAAACAATCAAAAATCAAATTAGCGTAGGGAGTAGAAGCGGAAGCGCGTCAATTATCACCCGTACGCCTGCATATCATAAAGGGTGGGGGGAGGAGCTAAAGCGTTTTGAAAAATGGAAATGGCGGGGGCCGGGGGGAGGGAAATTATGATGATGAGACGGGAAATTATAAAGCTAATTTCCACAAATAACAATAATCATAATAAACAATCATTTCATTTCATTTGTGCCGAGCTTTAGCCAACCGGAAACGGGGTGAGATATGCATGAAAGACAAGCTTACCTACTTCCGTTTAAAACAACAAATACTGTACAATAATAATATATTATAATAATAATAATAAAAAAAAACAAACAAACAAACATATAAAGCTATCAAAAAATATAATCAAAAACGCAATAATAATCGCACAAAAAAAAATCATTTAATGTGTCGAAATATTAGCTTCGAAAGCGCATGCGCGACGAATTAACCTACTTCTGCCAGCACGATACGCATACACAATGCTTTCAATCTTTTTGCTATTACATTGTACATGTAGTAGCAAATTCAAATCTTCATATTGAAGGAATCCGACGGTCAATACAAATCCATCAATCACTCTCAATTTCAAATGTTGTCCAGATTTTAAATTACTCGGATATAACGAAACAGTAAAACCTCTACGCAAGACCAATTCCATTTCGAGATCACCACAAATACCTCTGATTTTTTTTATGTTAATGCACCTCTATTACAAGACCATTTTAAGTCTCATTTTCAATGGAGGGTTTTATTTCAAGACCACTCAGACGCTGCGCAGTAGCAGTCTGCGCGCTGGCTGATGTTGATTTTGTGAGTTAACATTGGAGTGTGGATGAATTGATAAAAGTTCTATTAATATGTACAGTAATACTTGATTACAATTTTAATGACAATTTTTATAGCTTAAAAATAATCATTAATAACAACATTTCTACTGTATCTGAAGACCAATTTTAGTCCGTCCCAACGGTGGTCTCAAAAGAGGGGTTTTACCGTACTGCATCAGAAAATGCTCGGTTCTTTCAATGTTGTTATAACCGAGTTCTACTGTGTAATCCATCAATCGCTCCCAAATGATAATATACAGTACTGTTTTTAGGTTACTCGGATATAACAAAATCTAGATATAACGTCATAAAATACTCGATCCATTCGACGCCGTTATAACCAAGTTCTACTGTATTTTCATCAATCTAATAAATATATCATAATATTGAGGAGTTGAGATACCAACAATTTTAAAAATTTAATAACTTTCTTAAAATTTAATTAATTTTATAAATAAAAAAAAAATGCAGTAAAAAGTTTCTTCCTGTTCTCAACCCCTTTTTCTTCGACTAAAGTAATTAAAATATTATTATATGCCTTCAATAAAAATTAATTGCTTTGACGTCATAAATTTTTAAACTTTTATTACATTCCATCTTTTTAAAACAATTTTCCAATGCAATTAAAACGCGATGTAAGAGTTAGTTTTGTTTCATTTCAGATTCCAAAAACAAAAACGTAAAAAAAAAAAAAAAAAATTATTTACGACGAGACATTAAAAAAATAACCCTCCCCTTTTTTTCCTACCCCCCACTATTACCCCCACCCTCCTTCAATTTCAAACGACACTTGTTTTTACCCCCTCTTTTTTTTTTTTTTAATTTCGCAAAAATAAAATTTGATTAACGAGCGAAATGATTATTATTTATGCCTCCGACGACATTTTTTAACCCCCTCTTCTGCTCAGGTGGACAAAAGAGACATAAAAAAAAAGAAAAACTAAAAACCCCCAACTTTTTATCGTCGTTATTAATGGCGCTTATCGTCACCAGAGGGAGCAGAAACGACCGGGTTCCCAGCATCGATAACATCCGATATATCGATAATTACATTAAGTGTAATCTAATAAGAGGGGGTAGGAGGTGGGGGTAAGGCTGACTAGAAGTGAGGGGAGGGGGTCAGAAAGTGGGGGTCAGCTCGTTTGATGATAAGCGGCCGCCATTTTTTGATGCGTTCAAAATTTTAATTTCTTTTTCCGAGAATTAAAAGAAATTAAATTTTTAAAGAGAGATATTTAATAAATCAAAAAATAAAATAATAATAATAAAAAAAAAAACAAAAATAGCCTCGTTGTCGTTTTCATTTCTCAGAATAAAAATTCACTCCGCCCCCTGATAAATGTCGATACAACGAACTCCGATACAACGAAATTTCTCGAATGTTTATGTTAATCATTTTCTTAACCACCAAAACTTTGGATACAAACAAAATAATGTTTGAAAGCTTTTTTTCTATGTACAAAAATCACGTTACCGTCCTTATAACAAACTTCGATATAACGAAATCTTCTGTGAAAGTTTTTTTTAAAGCAAAGTCTATACAAATAACTTTATAATAAATTTACTGCGGTAAAACCAATGTAAAACAGACCCTAAAATAAAGATAAGAATGCAACGCTAAAATGACTATAAACTGAAAAACCTGCTTAATCCGGAAACGAATGTCATAATAAAAAGTGCTCAAAACGGAATATAAAATAGGAAAAAGAGGAAACAAGTTTCACTGAAGAACCTATACTGGACGCTCTGCATAATAATCATGCGCACACGCAAATTAATAATAATAAAAAAATTTGCGTAACCCTGACAACTGCTAGTTTTCTTTAACTTAATTTTAATTTTTATTATTACCTTAATAAAACGGAAACTGTATAAACGGAAAATATTTTTGGCTATCCCACGATTCCGCTTTACACAAGTTGTATAACGAGATGCTAACGATAGTTTTTTTTTTTTTGGAAGTTCCGGAATGACATTCTATATGTAATTTATTTTTCGTTACTACGAATATCTGATATAACAAAATTAATTTAGAACTTTCATAAACGCAATTTTCAAAAACTTAATGTTACTTTCGTTAGTGCTATAAAACACTTCTTGATTCAAGAATCTTGCCTTAAGTCATTTACATTACCGTTACTTTAAATTTGACGATGATGAAAACGAAACGAGAGTTTTTATTTTGAATTCTGAGATGTAAATAACTTTCATTAGAGCGTCGATATAACGAAGTTTTTAATCTTTCCGAACGAATTTTCCGTTACGGGTACCGTATTAACGAGTAGGCATATTTTTATTGACTTTTTTTTTTTTCGTACTTCCCGAAAGTTCTTCAACCGTATGTGAATTTTTTTTTGTTATAATAAACTTTGATACAAATAAATGATTGATATCACAAATTTTTTTGCGGTCCCATCATAGCATACATGTATTTTGTAAATAAAAAAAAAAGTGTGAGCGTGTTTCCTCGACTTCTTTCTATCGACATTTTACCCGCGTATGTATGCGACGTCTTTTTTTTTTCCATGTTTTTATGGCATAAAAAAAATTAAAAAGATGTTAAAAAAGGGATATAAAATTGTCGGTGGCAGAGGTCAACTGCTAAAAACACCCCCAGCCCAACCACCCTCCTCTCTTCAAACGTATAACATTTCTCCTTAGATAAGTCGAAACAGTCGACGCTGCTAATCACTTACATTTGTCGCCTTTTTTTTTATTTCTTCTGCCACTTATTTACAAATTTATTAAAAAATTTTATTTAATTTTTTCCCCCCTCCTCAAAACATATACAAAAAATGATGAAAAAAAAAACCATAGACCGGAAGTTCAATTAGAACATGTTTTATTAATTTGATATGATAAAAATTATGAAATTCTAAGAAAAATAAAAATAATTTTTTTTAAAAAAAAAACACACACGAAAAAAAAAAAAAAGCAATTACTTTAAAAACTGTACAAGCAATTATTCCTTAAATCGGTAAAATTAACATACTCGTACAATTAAAACGTTTGATATTGTAGCATGATTTTAAATGAGGTTTATTTAAAATAAGCTTTTTTTAATCAGAAACTTTTGTGTCCTAAAATAATATTTAGTAAATGTTTTACTACTTCCGGTATTTAAAAAAACGAATGACGCGTAAGAAATATATATTTAAATACTGCAACCTCAATAATATCATCTGCTCAATTTGCACTTTTTCCGCGTTTATCAAAGCGCTTTTTAGACATTTTAAATTATTTACTTAAAATCTTATATTTTAATAACCATAAGCTGCCTTTTACTTAACACGTCATGTACTACAGTATTTATAAAAATTCCCTCGAAATCGATGAATCGGGGTTTCTTTCATCATACCCATAGTAATAAGCTAATGAATGCGAAGTCTACAAGTAAAGCCAACAGTAGTAGCCTACTGCACATGTAACTTACTGACGTGTATATTTTATGATTTACCAGTACTGTACTATACAATTTATTAACTTATATTCAAATTCTTAAGCAAACCAAAAAAAAAAAAATTAATCCTCTATTGAAAATTCTTTACGATAAACGCGCAAAAAAATTGAAGGAGATTGAAAAAACGAGATAAAAATTATTCTTATTCTCCATCAGCAAAAATCTCGTTTTACCGAAATTGGTTTCTACAAAAAAAAGTTTTTAGTTTCAATCTTTAATTTCTCGCCAAACCCAACATTTTAAATTTCGTAATATTAGAGGTCGGTCCTTCACTGTTTTACAAGAAAAATTGAACAAATTTTTAAAAAATCTTATTATTTTGCCCAAAAAAAAAGAGCTATTTTTCTTATTCCCTCACAAATATTTACGTCAACGGTCGAGCAAACGCAATTCCTCGTATTACAGTAAAATTAACTAATGAACTTTAATGCTGCTTACATCACAATTATGATTTCTGGATATAGACCACTTTGGAACTGGGAGATTCAGACCTGTAAAATATAATTTATATTAGATTTTTTTTTTTAAAAAAACAAAACAAACATCTCCCCTTTTTCCCTTCTCCCACCCACTCTCACTCTCCCGTTTCCACCCACCTAAACCTCACATTTAAATGAGAAGGAGAGAGGGAGAGAAAGTGAAGATTAAGTTTCTGCACGTGTATTTGTCTTGTTAAAAGCTGACACGACCCACTTGAGCCCAGCACTGCGCATGCGTGGGCGACCGAAAACACACGTAGAAAAAAACGAAACACGTGTAAATGCTGCAACAAACAACCCCAAAAAAAAAATAATAATAATAATAATAAAAAAAATAAATAAAATAAAACAAAATTTTAAGTGAAAAGAGGTGGAAAAAAAAAATGTATAAGGGGAAAAAGGAAGGAATATCATTCTGTTATCCCACTAAGAAGCCCACTTAGAAAGAAGCCCTCACCTTACCTTTTACGCACCTCCTTCCCCCCCCCCCCCCTAACCCCCTTTTCTTCTTTACATTTATTTATTTTTATATATTTTTTTTGTTTATTTTTTTGACGTAGTAAAAAGACGTGACGTGATTGGTTGTTTAATTTATGACTTTCTCTCACCTTGATTGGGGTGTAATTTATGGCAGCTGGACATTAGCCCCTATTTATCATACTCAAGTGAGCCTTCTACTCACCTAGCTGCTCTGCTCACCACCGCCCACAGCCCCTACAGGGTGGCAGCGCTCCGCTGACGTCAGCAAGCGGCAACAAACGAAACCCTCCTCCTTCAACATTCATTAACTCTGTTAGAAACAGTGGATCAAAGAAACGTTTAAAAACTACGAGACAAAGTAAAACGTCCGATCAACACTCCCCGACTAAAATTCTAACAACACTCACTAAATTCAGATAAAAACTTACTAAATTCAGATAAAAACTTGCTAAATAATTGATGAACACTCATTAAGTTACGAGAAATAATTTCAAAGTTTGATGAAAAATATTAACACCTGATAAACACAAACTAAATTCAGTGAAGCACTTACTAAAATCCGTTAAACACTTACTAAAATCGCTGCCCTATGCATGTTTAAACCGGAAGTCAGTACTGATTCCGGCGGTTAAAAAAACCTGGATAGAGGCGTCATCTATCATCGATGGGAAAGTAAGCATGAAAGGGCCCTTTTTTTTTTTAGAGGAAAAGCGATAAAAGAGGTGATTTATAAGAGACATTAACATGGATTTCAACTGAATATTGCAAAATGTAGCATCGAATTCTCCGATGTTTTTCGCGCTTTTCACTTGAACAGGTGTCAGATGGGGGAAAAAAAAATTCCCCTTTTGATCCGCTGACACGTACAAATTATGTCCGGGGCTGCAAAATCGCCATCGCATGACTTACGACACGTACAACGACCAACAATGTGGCCAGATTCTCAAAAAAAAATTTTACTCATTTATTTTTTTTATCTTTCTCAAAAAAAAAAAAAAAATGAAAAAAAAAAATAAATAAGTAAAAAATGAAAGGACCGTTTTATTATCACGTGCTCTTATTTACGAGGGGGGCTTAAGTAGGGGGTCCGAAAGAGGGGTCCTAATTGACGAGCCTATTAAAAATCGAGAGAGAGAGGTCCTAAGTGAAGTCTAATGAAATAGGCGCCGAAAATTCTGTCATTTAATCAAAAAATAAGAAGATGGCGTCGGCCGAGAAGCCCCAAGGAGCCCAAGGTGAAGGGTAGTGGAAATACCCCTCGAAAATTTTAACGACTCTTCGAATAACACACCCAAAAAAAAAAATCTTTTTTCATTTTTATTTTTCTACTCAAAAAGTCTTTTGTTTTTTTTTATGACTTTATTTTATGACTTAAAGTTTAGCAAAAGCAACAAATTTTTTGTTGTCATCCCATCCACCCATTCAACCCCCCCCCCCCTTTTTCATAATAATACTACACCTTGTTTAACCCCCAACTATCACTTTAGCCCCTTCTTTCGCAAACAATTGAGAGTTGACAACAACAAAAGTCCCTCTTTCAATTTTATTGACATTCCTATCTCTCTCTCGTACTGGGTAGAATAGAGGAATCTGGCAGCACTGACACAATAACAAAAATTAGGCGTTGGGACATTTTGGAATAAATTAAGCGCCAGTCATAAAAATTTATATAATTAAAAAAAATAAAATTTTTTTAACGATTTCATAAATTCGAGAATTTTTTTTTTTTTGTTATGGAATTTTTATAAAATTTGACAACGCTGTATTTCTCAGAAATAGTTTCGAATAAAGATTATAATACTAATTAAAACATAAATCCATTGAAATACTTCTTAGTTAACTTTTTTTTTTACCCCCCCCCCCCCCCCTCCACCCTTTTGAATTTTTAACATCGTAATTAAATTCGGCAACATTGGCAATTTTTTTAACTTAAAAATAAATAAATATCGTATTAATTAATAAATAAATACCCCTGCAAGCTTTTCAAGTAAAAATGTATCATTATATCTGGCAACATTAACAATTTTTGAAATTAAAAAAAAAAAAAAAATTAAGATTATTTAATGAATCGATAAAATTATCTGACATCCCTGCAAGTTTTTCAAGATTTTAATTTTTATCTTAAATTTACAGAACTTTTTTTTTATATAAAAATTTCTTTGACAACACTGTAGTTTGTTAATTAAATCCTATTAACAGCAAAATTCAATATTTTTTCGGCCTTTAATATTTTTTCCTATAATTTTCTCCCTAATTAACAGATATTTAATTACAAACCATGACCATAATAATAAAAAATGTTTAAATCAGCACTCTGCAAACAAAATTTATTTTTGCCTTACAAAAAAAAAAAAATCTGGTCACACGGCGGCTTTAAAACAGTAGGAGTGTAACACTAGGTACAGCACCTTATAATTATTATAAAAATGAGTCGTGAGAGATTAAGTGCAAACATTTTTCTCACCGCTAAAAGGCGTATTTAGTGCGCTCCAAAAAAATAATATTCCTCGCAAAAATAAAAAAAAAAAAAGATGGCGCCAATTGCGTCATCACCTTTCTAATCATAATCATAATAATAACTTATGTTCTCTCTCAATTGGAGCTCAAACTCTCTCTTCGCTCTCCCTTCCCCTCCTCCCCGACTGGTTTAAAGAGGGAGTGCGGGGGGTTGAAAGAAGGATTAACCCCCACTTTACCCCCTATTCATCGTCCGCTTATCAAATATGGCGGAGCAAGCAAAATTTATATTCGATTCATCGCTTCAATTCGCCATAAAATTGAAGCCAAATCACTCACTCATCTTTCATAGCACGCTAGGTGGCGCTGTATAAATCCTCATATTCCCCTCTCAACAACCCCCACCTCTTTTCCTTTTCACTACCGTTAGGTGGCGCCTGCAAATGACTTCCGTCCTCGCTCTCTCTTATTACGTAATCAATGTCCGACACATTTTTTTTTTCTTCTTCTTTTCCTATTTTAAAGACTCCTCCCCCTTTCCCTATTCACCACCCTCTCCTCCATCTTTTCATAAAAGGAGGGGGATAAAAATTACGACCATATTTTTTTTTAAATGCATTTTCTTGCGCGAGATAAACAAAACTCCTCTCGCCTTAAAATTATTATTTGCTTTCCGCCTTCCTGACGTCACTGGACGCTCTGAGAAGCAGCGCGGTGCCTAGCGCGCCATCTATCGGCCTCCACCGTCAACCGCCTTTTAAACCTAACCCAAGCCTTTTCTTTCATCTTTCTCTCTCCCGCGCATCTTCTTTCGCGCCATTTTTTTTTTTTTGCTTTCTTTTATTTCCCGCGCGATTTACTCGCTGTTGTTGTTGTCCTTTTTAATTCCAATAAATCCTCATTTGCATGTAACGCGTCGTCTGTCATTATTGTTTTACGTTAAATTAACACCGCAGAAAGCGCGAGTGGCGCTGGTGCTGCTGTTGCTGCAGCAGCGTAGAGGAGCGCCGCACACGCTCATTTGCATAATTTGTCAATTCCAATCAGCGTGTATAGGCCCTCAACAGATACATGAATAAGCATTATTTTTAATAGAAGACGGGGGGTGGTAGAGGGGGGGGGGGGGGGGGGTAGGGGGAGAAGAGAGGGGGGTAGTCGAGCACGAATAATTTAAGGGAGAGTTACACGATGAGCAGGATGAAGAAAACGCGTTCATTAAGTCACTCGAACCAATAAGGTGAGAAAAAAATAGAACCCCCTAAATAAAACTCGTCCGAAGAATATATCGTACGAGTTCCTACCCTTTGCATTTCGAACCCGCTTAAAATTAAAAACGAAAAATCGAGGTTTTCAAAAAATTAAAACGCTGCCCCTTAAAAACGCATTGAAATAGCACGAGGTAAACAATAAGCGCGCAACACTGCACAGCTCATCCAGCAAAAACCTACGTAGAAAAAAATCGTTTTAGCCACCTGGCGGCGCATCTTGCAACATTTTTTTTTAGACCCAGTCGACGTCACGAATTTGCATAAAAACGCGTCGCGGTTGGCGCTCGGTCGATTGTTTCCACCAGAATTTATGACGCACACACTACGTCATACGTCATCGCGCGAGTTAAAAGCGCGGGTAAAAAAAACTGTTAAAAAACTTTCGGGAGTTTTGACGTCATCGCACGTGCTGTAAATTACGAACGCGCTGAAAATGGTCTCTCTCCACCCAGCACCCCCCGCTCTCTCTCTCTGCCTTTTTTTATTCTCACTCGGCGTCGTTCGTTCCGCCATATTTTTTTACGTAAAAAATTGTTTCTTCATTGTATTTTTCGCATAGTCTGTTTGTTCACGCTTTCTCCCCATCCGCGCATGCGTCGACCCAGCCGACAATGAGTCAACGTCATTTTATGACTCAAACCGAGTGTTAACAAAATAAAATTTATATATCCATCAAATAAAATAACTTAGGGAGGTGGGGATAGAGAAAAGAGGAGGAGGAGAATAAAAAAAAAATAGTGGGCGGAAAGAGAAATAAAAAGATGGCGACGCGCAAAAGTATGATGCGACATTTTTTACGCGTCATTTACGCTCATTACGGACGCCCCTCGCTTCCTCTTCCAACCCAACCACCCGCTCCGTCTGCAAAACGCAAATAATATAAAATGAAAAATGGGGGAGAAAGAAAAAGGGGGGGGGAGTGAGGGGGGGGGGGGCAGAAAAGAAAAATGGTGCTCGAAGCTCTCAACATGGAAACTTCCGGTTAATTATACTACCAAAAGAAATATTGGGGCAAACAAAATGTAGCGAACGTTTAGACACGCTCGGACTTAATCGCTTATATACTTCTCATCGATTACCATCATTAAATATCATAAAATATGTCGCGAAAAACGCTCAATGGCTGAGTTCATTTACTCAAAGCAAACGCAAATACAGCACAATTACATTGTATTGGAGACAAAATTAATGGGAAAAGTTGACACAAAAAAATGATATCAAAGGTTCATTTGATTATTACAATAGTTGCATTAGTTTTCTCGGGTTGGATGGAGTGGTCATCCATCTTGGATGTAGTAAACACGTAGAAGATACTGTCTTAAATTTTAGTTCAAAATTCTTTAAAAAGGTGAAACTTATCAGGGATTACGAGCGTCGTTTAATCAGAAATAACGAGATAATTACGCAAAACGAAAATGAAAAAGTCAGTGAAAACAATCGATCAACGCTTACAAGTTACTAGGTACAGCAGGTTATCATTGGTCACTCGAATCAATTTGCTTTTAACACAAACTCGCAAACAAAATGCAAAATTACCCGGTACAGTGAATTGTCACATTTTAATAATAAAAATTATTATCAAAGGTTTGCTCATACTGTACCCGATATTAATAATAACTCAATGCAACTATCACATTAAAAAAAGCGCTTTCTAAAACTTCTTCGAGAAATTTTAAAAACTAGTTTTTTATAAAAAAAATTTAATTGTCACGTTATCCAATACACTATTACATTTAACATAATATTTTAAGCATTTTCTAATACAATACAGCATACTCAACCTGAGCAAATCGATTGGTAACCAAACCAATTGAGAAAAACAAATGCGCTAAAAGAATGCAATTTTGGACTCTCTATCGGTCTGTATTAAAACGTTAATAAATACTAAGTTCTAAAATTACGCACTAAAACCCCAAAAAAAAAAAAAATAGAAAAAGACGCCAAACAATAAAAATCAAACGATGAACTGCAAAAGTGCTCGTTAAAAAACGACAAACACCTCACTAAAGTTCATAAGAAAGCTTCGTAAAAACACTAAACCGCAACAACCCCACTCCCCCAATCAATAAACTCTAAAAGAACTCGATTAAACCCCTAAAACAGACGATTCACTTTAACAATATTAACTAATACACCTGGTTCAGCCTATTCATCCGTTCGACCATTCAGCTACATTTTGACATCTCTCTTGTCATAATTACGCTGAATAATGTCGAAAACTTTATGCTGAATTTGCAAGCTTCAGCTGTAAGCAAAAGCCCTAACTCGAGCAAAATATTTTTAGCAAACATAATAATTAGCCTATAACATATTTTTCAACAGACCCGAAGGTGTTTCCAGGCACACCCCTTCCTCATCCATCTCAACTAAAGCCCCTTAATAAGCGTAATATTAGTTAAAAAATAACATCCCCCCCCAAAAATGACTCCGTTTCAAAGCAGCGTAACGTGCTCGATGCAAAAACCTAACCTGCTTAATGCGTCCACCTTAATTTAATTTAGCGGCGTTGGACAAGCGTAACGTGTACGTAACGGAAAGAAGCCCAACGTAAATATGAGAGAGGAAAACGGGGTAAGAGAGAGAGAGAGAGAGAGAGAGGGGGTAGGTATATTAAAAAGCGAGGGAAAATGGTTTGACCTGACCTTAACTGTTCTTGTTAATTACCTTACTTAAAGCGTCGTGACCCTTGCCTCCCTCCCTCCCTCCCCCGAAAAACACATAGGGAAAAATAGAGAGAGTGACGAAGATAAAAATTATCTCCCTTCACAATTCCCTCTTATTCAGAGCATGAGCGAGATGAAAGAGGGAGGTTGGGGGGAAGTAAAAATTGATAGAGGGGAAGATGGTGTATAATTCCCTCCCCCCACCCCTCGCATATGTCCGCGTACTCATGTCATAGCATTAATAATTGGGAAATTGATTGTGTAATATAAGCACAATAGTCAATTTCCCTTCCATCGCACGCACGCACAAGAGACACACAGAGAGATACAGGGAGAGAGAGTTATAAGGGGAGTAAAGGAAAATGGGGGTTAATACCACCCTCTTTTATA
>JAQGAZ010002955.1:0-14128 GCA_034692225.1 Polydesmus complanatus
TAAAGCTGCTAGTTAATGTTTCGAAGGTGGCAGATTCAGGATTTAAATGCCATACAGTCAATCATGCAGCAGCGGTCAAGACTTCCACAAATGGTCAAGTGTCAACACTTAATAACACAGGCGCGTGTGCAAATTGCCAGCCGAGGGAGCCACTTATCGATGGTTTCTTGAAGCGATGTCTTTTAAATTGTTAAGCGGGAAAATACTGTAACTGTGGAATCGGAATTTAATACTGTACTGTATAAGAAAATCCCATTTGGTAATCCCAAACAAAAGTTACACTGGAAAAACCCAAGGTATGAAAAACCCCAAAAAACCATCCTAAACAGTATTTTAAATTAACCAAAAGTTAAAAATAATAATCCGTAATTAAAAAAAAAAAAAAGCCAGATAGAACTGGTTGAATTTGTCAAAGCGGGTACACGGCAAAAGAGGTCACCAAGAGAGGTACAGTGTTGTTCTTTTATTGTGACCCTCTTTGTAGTGACTTCTTCATATATTATTATTATGGAAAACATGGTTTTGAAGATTTCATTATTGGAGGGTATGACGCTTGTATGACGTACGCTGGCGTAAGTATCATTCGCGAAGTGCTGTTTCAGCTTTTATCAAGAAAGACGCTTTTGCTTTAATCCTTTAAATTAATTCTTTCAAAAAATTTTTATTACGAAAGAAAAAATAATGATATTCAATAATATTACGTAATTACTGTATTATTAAAGTCTCGCATATTATAATAATACCAGTATAAATTTTTGAAGCATTACATAATTTACACGTGCTGTTTAAACTCATAATTATATAAAAAGTTTTACAAAAATTTAAATTTGTTTACTGGTATTTTTTTTTAAAAAAAAATTATAAATTTTAAAGCTTTTTAACTTTTAAACGTTTTTTTTTTTTTAAAAAAAATTAAATTACAAATTAATTTCTATAAAACATACAACATGTCAATAATGCAAATAAAGATAAAATATTTATTTGTGCCTAGTTTCAAATGCTTAAATAAAATTATATTTTAGTAGCTAATATCAAAACAATAATGATAGCTACAGTAACTTTAGTCCCATAGTTGACCACAGTATAGTATCTTTATCCCGAGATTAAATAAATTTGTCGCGCCGCATTAAAACATTGTAAAGTGGGTGATATCACTTACTTAATAATTATTATGTTCTTCACTGCATTTCACAAACAAGAAAATGGAGACTGAGAAAGTTTTCCTAATCACAGCCCACTTGATTTTACGCCGAATTTTTTAATCCCGACATTTCCGCAATTATCCTATCATCTAAACAATTAGATTCAAACGAAAAGATCATTTCAGTCGACGTCCTATATTGATGTCGTGAGAAACAACTTCTTAAAACCAAGACTTGACTAAATTATAATACGTTTATTATTATTTTTATTATGCTGATAATGATAATCGTTGATGATGTGTGGCCCTCTGTGGATAAATTAAAGCGAGTGAGCATGGGTTTGCAACGAGTAGACTGGCGCCTACAATTTGGTTACACTTCGTTGTCGCAAAATGAAGAGGAAAATTAATAAATAAAAAAAACAATAAAAAAAATTATGTGTATACAGTATTATGTACTGTACATGTTGGTAAAGTCTAACGTCGCCAGCGGCAAAATTGCTTGTAATCACAACTCATTTTAAGACAATAAATATTCAGAATTCAGAAGTAGCCAACTCGACTCCTTTAAACGACCATTATTTGAGAAAATTATTCACAGACTAACGAGTGATAAGCCGTAAACTAATTAATTACGTAAAGATGCAGAGAGGGAAAAAAATAATTATGAAAAAGTAGAATCAAAATATTTTATGAAGCAACAAGGTTGAGAACCTTGGACCTAATAAAATGGAAGTCCATTGCAATACAGCTGATAAAAAATTACAATAACCACAAATTATTATTTTTTTTTAAAAAAAAAAAAGAGGAAAATATCATAAAAGCGTTTAAAAAGTAAAATTAATTCAATTTGCAGTGTGACAATTTATTGCACTAAATTCTTTCCAGTTATGATTTGAAAAATATCTTGTTCATATTTTGCTAAATTTATGTTTGTTTATTTAAAAAAAAAATGGAATGTCAATTAATGATGAAAGAAATAATTGGTATCAATGATAGACCATTTAAAGCAGTGTTTTAATGTTAAATATAAATATAATCCTAAAATGTTAAAAATTAAATTACTTTTAAAAAAAATAGGAGCCCGGTTATTTCTAGTAGAAATTATTAATCTTTAAATACCTTTAATGCAATTATTTATTAAATTTTTTTAATTGAGGAGTGGAGATACAAAAAAAAAGGCTTCTTCCCAAAAAATTGGGATTTTTTAAAACCCAGGCTTAGTTGACAAAAAGAATAGAAATGTCAGTTGCTTTATTTTGGTGCATAAATTGTAGCAAAATGGCAAATAAAATGATTATCCAGGTGTCCCTTTTACAGGTACCCAAAAGATATTTTTAACATTTTCTAATTTTTTTTTTATTTATTATTTTATTTAAAATATGTTCAATTTTTCAGAACAATTTGTTTTAGTATTATTTTAAAAATGACAAAATATAAAAAAAACTTTTAGGATAACTGCCTGTTATTAATTTAAAAAAAATTATTTTCTTTCTTATTTTTAAGAAAATCGTTGTATAATGCAAATTAACCAACAATTTAAACAACAAATCGATAGATTGGAATTTATCGCGCGTCTTTTAAATAGTATTTTAACAATTTTGCAATATATTACGATGACAAAATTTAATAAAATACAGTATAAAACGTATGCGTGATAAATTACAGTTTTCCTTTGCAACCAGCACTGAATTTTTTCTTTGATATTTTTGCTGACATAAAAAAAAATGTTGTTTTCAGCTAAATGTGATACATCTCGGTAAAGATATGATGTAGCATCCTACGGTGCGTTGTTTATATTTCTCCTATACACCTATTGCCGATCTCTATCTTTGAGTCCAGGAGTGTCTTAAAGGATATCAGTCAGCAGATGCGCCCAACCACCTTCCATTTCCCCATCGGCTTAATTTGTTTCATATGAACTTTTGTGTGGCTGTTGACACTCGCTGACCACTCAATCACCACCCGGAAGGGAGAAAAAAATAACTGTCCAAAACGTTTTATCACAACACAATAAATGGCTAGCAAGAGACTTTCGCTTTTTTTTTTTAATTCCAAACCAGCGTCTTATATAATCATTTATATAAATAACACAATAAATAATAACTTCTACTAGTTAAATTGTTGGCAGAAACTACTAGTAATACTTGGTAAAATGAATATTTAATATAAATAAATGGAGTATGATTTAATTTTTAGAAATTTTAGTCAAACTATTCAAAATCTTTAAAATGAAAGCAGTTGAGAAAACTGTGCATATTGGATGCTTTTTGGAAACCAAATCAGACACTAACTACAAATAGTGCACATATTGAGCCTGCAAATCCAGTATGCTAAACTTATATTTACTATGTGTTGCAAGTTTTAATAATTTTTATAATTTCCAAATGAAGTTGAAATGGCTAGTTTCTGAAAATCCGGTTTGTTTGTTTGATTATTTTTTTTTTAAATTCTACAATACCGGTACAGTAGATTTTAATGTTTTAAGTTACTACTGTAAGTTAGTTAAAATTAGTTATTACCAAAAATGATGATTTACAATTATTATTTTTTTTTTTTACTGTGTCTCATGTTGTAAGCTACTAATTGTTAAATCGCACAATTATTTTTAAAATCCAAATTTAAACATTAAAGAACTATTTTTTGACTAGCTGGGTTGAAAAAACGCGGTCTTTTTTTTACCGTAATCATGTTCGTTTCAATACAGTGAAACCTCTGTTTCGAAGCAACTGTTGGAACCGACCAAAAGTAGTCTTCAAATAGATTTAAAAAATAAATAAATACTCGGAGTAATATTCCTATCCTATTAAAATTTTAATGATAAAATTTGAATTCCATAAACAAAGATTTCAATCAAGTATTTGAAACTCATATAATCAACGGTAAATCAACCGCACTCTTTGAGTGAGCATTATCTTACTGTGCTTCATCCCAGTGGTCTTGAAATAGAGATCTCCATTGAAAAAATTAAATGGAAAAAATCTATGGAAAAATTGGAAGAACGTATTTGGAGGTCTCAAAACAGGAGTGGTCTTACGTAGAGGTTTCACTGTACCGTATAAGTTATTGCATTAAACCTTTTTAAAAAAAACTTTTTTATTCGAAACTATGCAAGTGAATTCTGTTCGGCATTTTGTTAGCTGGAAGACGTATTTAGCATAATAATTCTTCCACCCTCTCTCACCCCTTTTAAACCCAAAGTCAGAGCTCGTTCATGTGCGTCGTGTATTGCTATAGATTGGCTTATATTAATCAGAGAGAATGCCCTTTGCGCGGTTATTTCCAAAAACCCTGAGGGAGGTTCAAGTACAGCATCCTAATTTTCAATCTCCTCTTCAGACAATCAACGTTTCTCGACGAAACATGTGCGCGTTTACAGAACTTCAATGTCAGATTTTTACACGTGTAATCCTAACCGTGATTAATCTGTGCAAGTAATGCTATCATATTCTGGTTGGAGCCTTTCCTGCCTGCGCGCAAAATTCAATAAATGCAGTGAATTCATATTATGATAGGGTCCACTTATGCAGTTGATAACAATATGAAGAAAAAAAAAAGCCTCCCCATCGAGTAGAATTTAGCTGAGGGAGTAGAAATCAAATCCCATCGCTAATACATCAGCCACTTTGCCAGTGAAATATTATCATAACCAGATCAATTCTCTTTCGATGCCGACCTCCCTTTCATATATATTGGAGTTCCCTAAAGAATTTAACTAAACTGGACCTAATTTAGCTAAATAAATGAGGAAAATTTAAGGGGTTTCAAAAATACTCGCATTGCATACTAAAATCAACGTTTAAGCTTCATGGAGATAGATATCCTTTTTTTATCCGTTTTTATCATTCTTTTTAAATTAAAATAAATTAAATTATTTTTAACACAATACAAATGTTAAAAAAAAATTTATAACAATCATTTCTTAATGCATTTATTACCTATTAATAACAGAAAAAATGCACTACTGTACTGGTATACAGTGCTTCAATAAAAAAAATAATAATAATTAAAATTAGTGGTTTTGGCACGCAGGTATTATTGTGACCGCTTTACTGTAGTAATTATCTTTTCATAACGTTACACCTTAAAAGTTTTAATACTAATTTTTTAAAAAAATGATTGGACAAAAAAAAAAAAAATAATAATAAATCACTTCAATAAATTTTATCAATTCCGTATTTAATAAAAAAATATTCTAAGCTTTTTTTTTAATCCAAATTTGGTTCATTTCGGTAATGTTTCCTTCATTTGATGTTTCGAGTATTTGATAATACCGTAAATATTCTAACCGTTATTTTTTTTTTTATTAATCGTTAAAGTGTGAGATAAAGTGTGTGCGAGATGTTTCATCATTTAAATTCCAAACAGTTTTGATGGATGATGTTTTCTCTTTTCACCCCTCAAGTGCGCAAGACAATGGCGTTTGACCTGAAGGACGGAAAAGCAGGCCCCCAACCACTCTTTCCATCTACTCTTTTTACTCATTCGCACCATTCAATCTCTCGGGAAATGGAGAAGAAAATTAGTCTATGACGTTAAATTGGTTTAATTCAGTTTAAGTTAACGCCTGATTCAACAGCGGTTTAAAAAAATATATACAGTAGGCCTATATATGCACAATTAGAATGAAAAAAAAAAACTAAATTAAAGCTTCAATGTTAAAATAATGTTTTTTTAAAAAAACAACCAAACTTTTAATAGAAAATGCATTAGAAATAAAAATTAGCGTTTGCGGTTAAGCTTTTCTGCTTGATTCCACTTTTTATGTCGTAAGAATTAAAATTGTATGTTTATTAAAAACAACCAAAAAAGGAAATTAATTATTTCCAAAACTGTAATGACGCCACAAGTAACAATTTAGGCTATATACTGCATAAAAATACAGACTCAACTTTTTTCATGTCTTATATACCGGTATCATAACTGTAACTTTAAACTCGTTTTTAGTTTCGATCTTTCCCACAAGAAAAAAAAAACACTTAAAATAACAATCATTGTAATATATTGAAATTTTAGGCCACCAAAACTTTAAGCATTCTGGTCCTTTGTGAGACCTTATATCGGGGACCTACTTTGTCATTTGTAAAATTATATATAATTTAGAATTGTGGCAAATTAATAAGAAAAATCAAGATTTAATAAACTAGTTATTATCAAGTCAAGTTCGAAGTGATAAATAAATTTAAAAAAAACTGTTTATCATTAAAAATTGTCATCAAAATTGTGAATATTGAATATACTGTATGTACATCTATTGTGGATTAATTTCAACCAATAAAAATTAAAATACTTTATTTTTGTATCATTTTGATTTATTGTTTTAAAATGTTTTATCATAAATATTCAGTATGTATTGCAATATTAAATAATAAATTCTCCGTTTTGTAACTTGTATTCAAGCGTTAACCGTTTCCACATATTAAAACAGGATTATCGTTGACAACTTTTGCGCTAATTAAATTGCATTTTTCAAAACAGATTTTCTCTAGAAAAGTTTATTTTATATATCTTCATAATTCCTTAATTTTCAATGTTTTTCTTCAGCGTGATAATATTTTTCCATCACTCGATGAAGCTTTCCATCGCAATTTTTTTTTTTTTTTTTTTTGCGTTGTCAGATTCGACTAATTTAATATTTGTCCAAAATTCCCTTAGCGATTTTAATAATTTGGCAGCTTTGTTTTTCTATATTAGGTGTAATCTCAAAAGACGAAAGGCAAAGATTTTCTCTTTTGCACAATCAACTTGCCTTTGAGTCTTCGCCCTGATTATCTCCTCTCTGTTTCCTTTCATCATCTATTTTTATATTCGAGTATCTTGTTGAGCAAATGTTAATAGAATGACAAGGAGAAAAGAAATCATGCCCTATGATTTCGATAAAAATATGGGTGGAGAATTTAATTACCGAAATTCAAGATAGACAAATAGAAGATGCAAGGGGAAATGAACGCAATATTTCAATTTTATTTTTTTAATATGTTAATATAAAAATTATTCAAGACTCAACACTCGCTTTATGAATAAAAATAAATTAAACGAAAATATCAAAAAAAAATAAAAAAAAACTTTTTTTGAGATTTCATTGATATTAATATTATAAACCAGATTAGTTTTTTTAGTACAATTTAAATATCATAAAGATTGAAGACTTATAAGGATAAATAAAATAATTCTTGAACGATCGTTTTAGAAATCAATTTATCAACTTCATCATTTTTTTTGCTTAATCATTCAATTTTGATGCATTATTTTATAAAGTTAAAGTGACATCTAAAATTAACATTAAAAAAATAGTGCAATAACGGCACCAAATTTTCTCACTTTCAAAATTTTTTTTTTATTATTAAATTTATTAGATGTCATCGTTTTAAATCGTTTTTTTATTAAAAATAATTAAAAGAATAGGGCCTAATTAATTTAACTGCTTGAAAATGCTGACAGCTGGTACTGGGAGTAGGCCTACATAATTTTTCTTAACTATACTTTGACTATGACATTTCCAAAGACAAACTTAGTTTGCAAAGCTCTGTAGTTCGCTATGGTGTAAAAAAAAACTCACGGAAATAGAAAATTTAAGCATGCGAAATATATTGACTGCAATATTATTAAATTTAGATCAAAACAGTTAAAAAAAATATTCCAAAGTACTGGTGTTATAATAACTAAAACATTTCGTTCCCATCCGTAGTTTGTTATGGTTTTTTTTTAACGTTGATACAGGCATTCGAAGTACCAGTTAGTCTAATTTAGAGAAAACCAAATCGAGTAAAAACAAATTCGTAACTAATCTAACTTCAATACCGATTATTCTTTAAAAAAAAAATTTTTTTTTTTGCAAACAATATTAAGAAATGAATTTTTTCTTGATATTAAGAACGCGAAATGTGGCAAAAATGTATTTGTTTCATCTTTTGTAAGTTGATACGCATGCAAAAATAGTACAGTATATTTAAATTCCAACCTAGCTTTCGATAACTTTTTTTTCTTCTTCTCTTTTTACACCGCAAAATCTAAATATTTAAAGGCTTTTCTGCGCGGAATCGCGCTCCATTCACCCGGCACAAAGATCTCGTATTCAAATGTTTGACATTTTAAAAAAACCGTAGCTTGCCTTAGTAAACTAAGTTCGTTTACGTGTGAACCGAATAAACCAATTTAATAAGCTAACATTTATTCATGTATGCGAACAGATCTCTTAACCATCCTTTTCACTACCCACTCTCCTTTTTCTATAAAAAAAAAAAAAAGGCGTCGTAGCATCAAAAGGTAAAAGTACCGATACCCAACTTGCAAATGATTGAGATTATTCAAAAAGCTCTATTAGATTCAAATTTACACGGCATCTTTGTCTTTTTGTTTCAATTTAAATATTATTCCCAGATCAATTCCATATTACCGCACGCACTATTGCATACATTTTTTCACAGCTCAAAAACTGATAGAAAACCTTATGCTTACTTTTTTTTTGAATATTATGGAAATTTAAAATCAAATAATCGATCTGATCAATGCCTCTTGAATATAAATTTCTTACATAGTGTACTTTATTACGATTTTTGGGTAAAAAATTCTATTTTCAAAAATAAAAACTCCAAATTTTGTAAATTTTTTTTAAAAAGTTCTAAGTTTAACTAATATTTGTAATTTAGGCTAATTTTTTTTTATTTAAATACAACGCCAACTCAAATACTATTCATATGCATTGGTCTCAATTTCTAAACCCTATTCATAAATACTGTATTATTTTAAACGAGGTTGTATAGGCCCTATTTTTTATTGCATAACTTCATTACAAGGGTAAGAAATCATTAAAAACTTATTTAAGAAATAAAATCAAGAACGATAATAATATTATTTCTTTATAAAATCAAAGGTAAGTTAAAGTCAAATCTCGATAACAGGAACTTCAGTAGAATCCGGTACATACAATTCTCAACAAAACAAAATTTCTTTAGGGAAATCCTGACGGACTTCAAAGCGTAACAAAACAAAAACTGTTCCTCTGTTCCCAAGGGTTTCAAAACCGTAGATCTTGACGACATAACTAGTCAATCTTAAGAATTTTTATTATTAATATTATTGTGCAAAAATAAAGTACAGTAGGCTACCGGTAAACTTGCCCATTTTTTTTTTTTTTTAATATTTTGGTACCCCATAATCTTGGCGCTTAGATTTATTCCTTTTATTACCTATCACCTCAAAACTTAAAAACAATGAACGGTTGAATGCGGTTGAATTTTATTCATGAAGTCATCTTTGACCACAACTGTTTAGAGACCACTGCTAAAACTACTGTACAAATAAACACTGTACAGCATTTAAATGGAGAAAATATGATTGAAGCATCAAAATTTCAAAAGTTTTTTTTTTTAAAGTACCCGGTACAGTATGTTAAAAAAATATATTAAAATGTTAAAATGTTCAATGTAGTTTTATGTAATTTCCAATCAATCTTTCACACTAGCCAATTTTTATTACAATTTGAGAACGAGATCCTCCCCCTGAAGTTTGTTTCACCGTCATATAGGCTACTCTAGATAATAATAATAAGTTGCCACGTTTTTAATTTAAGATGATTTTAATTACAATGGAATGAAAAACTTAGTGACAAGTTAATTTCCGCATAAAATGAAAAGCAAGCAAGATAATCCTAGAATGACATTAGCAAATGAATTGAAAATGTAGCTTGTATATTAAATATATTCATCACCTTTTGACGTTGTAAAAAAAAAGTGGCTAGCTGAAGATGAAGGGGACAAGTAGGCGAATAATTTTTGCTCGCATCTAAAATAAAGGAGTGTCCACTTATTAATAACACCTGACTAATTTGCAAAAACATAGATGAAATGTTGCGAGCCTCCGAGGGCAGCTGTTCATATGCTCAAATCCCTCGTGTTTCTATCATTTCATTAATGAATAGCCAGCGAGCGAGCAGTGAGTAGCAACAACAACAAATATCCAAATGAGTGACTGCTGGCTACAGGTGACAAATTTATATCGATTAAATACGACACACTACTACTTTTTTGTTCATTAAAAAAAAAGAGAGCGTAAAAAATATTATAGTAAGGTAAATTTCGGGCGAAAACGGGGCGGTGTCTCATTTCCGAAGCGGCGGTACACATACTGTACACTTAGTTTATGAGCACTTCATCACTTTTTAACTTTGCCGTAACAGTGTAACGTATTTCCAGGAGTTGCTGCTGGTGCTGCTGCTGCTTGAAACGTGTTGCAGAAAGTCGCATTAAGTAGATTAAAATCCCCACATTTACTCCCCCTCGTTATACGCAACTGCGCGAGCGATTAAATCTCATGACAGCATTAAAACGCCTGGAAAAACGCTTGTGATTGACACGCACGCGATTTTTACGCGATTAAAAATACTGTGCTCCGATTTTTAAAATTAATTACATAATTCTATTAATTTACATAAAGTAGAAAATTTTAATTTTAAAATTTTAATTTTTATAAAAAAAAAATTAGTAATGTAAAGGTTTAAATTTTAAAGGGCAAACTGTTCTGTAGCTTCGGTGCCCTTTCAAAAAAACCTGTGAGAAAATCTTTTCTTTTTTTTTTAAACAAATTCAATCTAAATTGCCTTAATTTTAAGACAGAATTTACATGTTAATAAATTTTAAATACATGGCACAGACTCACAGTCAGCACTATCAGTAATTGGAACGAATTGTACGGTAATAGTCAAAGAAAAATCGAAACATAGATACCGGTACTGAAGTAACTGTCCAAAAATTTTACAAAAATTAAAATGTTTAAAAAATTTGCATGATTAGGCTACTTATAGGCCCTACATTCATTGGATAAAATATGTAATTTTAGCATTTTTTAAATTTCTAAGAGCATTTCTTTCAAAATCAATTATTGATAAAGTAGCCTACATATATTTTTTAAATCAATTCAATATTTTTTAAATTATTGCTATTTAATTAAAATCCCCGGTAAAATTCTTAAATAAATTTTACTTTTTAATTCTGTGATTTTCATTTGTTTCATGAGTTAATGATAAAATTTCGACGAGATTTGCAAAAACCAACGGAATTCTCATTTTTTATTATCACGTAAGCGTCGCGAATGACGCTCAAGAGTAAACATCAACAATAATATTTCATTCCAATAATTTTTCATGAATTTCATCGCAATATTCCAGCTCTACCTGATTATTGCCTTCCGCCCCCGTTCAATTCCAGTCTGCATACAGTAGGAGCTGAATGAAATAAAAGCGGAAAAGATCGATGATTATCGGATTAAATGCGAGTGTAAAATGGCGTGATCTTCATGCAAAGCAATTGCGACGATGAATCAGTGAAATTTTTCCCCAATTTTTCTTCTTCTCGATTGACAATTTCCCAAAGGACCTTAAACGTTAATCCTAATAATTATATAGGCGGTGCGGCAAGAACTCAAAGGTCCCTACCTCCCCACTCTCCTTTTCTTCCCTTTTAACACATGGTGAACTGCGTTTAGACGAGTCACCGCGCTTAAAACACTTCTTCAATGACGTCAAAGATTAGAAGGAAAAAAAAAATAATGATTACAGCAACCGTTAATCTTAGCGGAGATTGAAAATAATGTTTAAATCTTTTATTTACGCTCAACTACCGCAACATCGTCATTTTGTATTGTCCATTTTTGTCTACAAATCACTATTTATACCGCTACATTTTCCGAGGCAAAATCGAGAAATAAATAAAAAAAAAAAATCGGTAGATTCTTTTAAATAATAATAATTAAACATAAATTATTATAGCCTTAAATATCAGCGTATAGACGTTTTGTGTATGTAATATAAAAGCTAACACAATCCATAATAAAAAAACACATTCAAATCCGAATACGTGTATTTTTTTTTTAAAAAAAAAAACAAGATTGGGTGGCAGTTCTATTTTCAATGTCTTCCAAAACATCCCTGCTTTCTGCCAAAAATTTTCCCAAAAATAAAATCTTTTGTATCTTAACATTTTATACGTTTGATTTATTGATTGCAATCGAAGTCAAAAACGTGAAGTTGATCTGTTGTACGTAACCTGAAATCCAATTGATGTAGCTTTACTCATTTCTTTGCAAAAGAAACAACGAAAAGAAAAACAGACGTGAATCCGCGTTATCTGGCAGCGTAAAAGTGGGAGGGCAAAACAATTTCCGATCTTTTTATCCGGACAGATTTTTGTCTTGATTTCTCCAGCATCCAAGTCAGACAAAACCAAAGTAATCTGACGCTGGCGAATGCCAACATCTCAAATTTCCCCGCTCTATATCAATAATGGATATTTCAATTTAGTAGATTGCGAGATAAGCCAATGTCTGATGTTGCTATAATAACTGTCTAGTGACTGGGATCCAACTTACAGGACAACTCTTATCCGGTTTATACATTTATAATAGATAAATCTAAATACGACATCCGGTGCTCGAAGAAAGAGTGGCGCCTGGCGACTAGAATCAAGCTAGAGTGTTGAGATTTGCCAAACACAAATAATCCCTCTGATTCGTCTTCTTACCGTCACGTATACTTAATGTGATTTCGGAGTTATTAAGCAGTTTTCTCTTAATTTCCGTCTATCTCGGCATCAACATCTTCTTTTCCTATCTTTCCACCCTTCACACCCACTCTTAATCATCATCAGAGTGTTGCGCCACAATTCTCCAAAGACGGCTTTTTGCTTTCGATTTTTGCGTGTCTTACGTTTAATCTGTGTGCGCTTATCAGAGTCAGGGCTGGCGTTACACTATTTGTCGCCCTAGGCAAGGCAGTAAACAAGCGTCCCTTCTTAATTTTCCAAAATTACTAACTTCGATTTTAAATACATGTACAGTAAATAAAATCAATCAAGAGAAAATGTGGCGAAAATGATGGAGATAAACAAAGTGCCGATCTAGCGAAACGTAAGTTTTTATCTAAGAAAACTTAACGAATTAAACCGTTATGGCAAACCTCTAATTGCAAGTAGCACCAATATGCGTTCCAGAGGGTCTGTGCCCTTGGCGGCCGCTTAGTTCGCCTCAATGGACGCGCCAGTCCTGACCAGAATGCGTGTTTCAGATCTTCATCTGGAGATATTATGTTGGATACCAGCATCCACGCTCTCGTTAATTTGTAAAAGGAACTCGAAACGTGATTATATCACTCTCAAGCCATATTTACACTTGGATAATGTTATCTTCAGCTCGATACGTTATACACATATATTTTTTGTGCTTGCTTTCTGGAAAGATGGTAGAATTATACTATTAAAAAAAAACTAGTAAGAAATTTAAATTTTAACGGGACAAAATGCGTGCAACTAAAATAACATTGTTTGCAATTTAAGCTTAAATAAGACGCAGTTTCATCACATAATAATACAGTAATAATAAAATTAATATCAATGAAACAAAATTATAATAAAATATTTTGTACCCGGTAAAATAAAATTTTAATTTTACTACAACAAAATTTTGATGTACTGTGCTGGTAAGACAAACTGGTCTCATGTAAACCAATTTTAAAATATTTTTAAGTCGTCCTTAACGTTCCCGTTAAGGTAATTGAAACATTTTACTCAAACAAATTTCAATAATAACTAAATACCGATCGGCTATATTTTAAACATTTTCTTAGTACAGTATTTCGTTGTAATTACATGTAGATATTTCTTTTCAAAAATATATACATGTACTTCTGACAAAGTTTCATCATTCAAATTCATTTTAATCAATTTCAGTTTTTCAAAAATAAAGAAAGTTAAAAAAAAAAATAATAAATAAAAAAAAAAATAACGGTGATGTAATCAGTTTTGCATCCATGTGCCTTTTGATCGATATCACGTGTGAACTAGCGAAAAGTCATATGAGAAAGCAATTACCGGTACTATACCGGTGCCGTAATTTCGAAGTGGAATCAATATCGGAGGATTTAGGGCGGTATTTATAGTCGTTACTTGAGTGTGAGTTTCACTCAAGAAACCAAAAAATCAAAAACTATGTTTCCAC
>JAQGAZ010002956.1:0-14109 GCA_034692225.1 Polydesmus complanatus
TATTTGCATATAATTTAACTTAACTTAATTTAAATATATCTATAACGAGCGGTCGCGAAGTCCGCATATCGCTACAAGCCCTTCAAAAGTAATACATTATTTTTTTTTCCTTCCTTAGATTCATCATGTCTCGAATGGAGATCTTCCTTTTGCCGCTCGTGTTGTTGGCGTATCTAGGCGCCGCTCAAGACGATGGCAATGGCGGTGTCGATAGAAATTACTGCAATGACAACACCTATTGCGATCAGTCCCATTTTTGCAACAATCCTACAGGAAGCGATCGTACGGTCTGCGCCCCATTCATTGACGACAGTGACATTCTCTGCAGCTTATGCGATAGGAAGATCCAAGCCTGTATCGTTGCAGGTTACACCCAAGTCTCCTGTCAAGATTCCCAATTGGACAGCTGTGATAATCCTTGCGCAGATTCGAATCAGGCCTGCGTCGAAGGTAATGACGATTACAACGCCTGTCTTCCCAAAGCCAATAATGTTTCCGGAGCGGTGAATTGTGGAGACAGTAAAACTTATTGCAACGCGGGTTCCTTCTGCGTCACTGCCGACGACGATAGCACGGTGTGCGCCCCGCAGACGGGAAACGATGACCTATGCACCGCTTGTCAAAAAAATGGGAAGATCTGTTACCAGGGAACCGCTATCGGTCAAGTGGGTTGCGTAACCTACGTCAATTGCGCGCAGAATTGCTCGGATTCCAAGTTTTTCTGCGCCGTGGATAAGGTCGGCGACGCCACCGGAGCGTGTTTGGAATATAGCACGAAGGTCGGTACTTCCGTGAATTAAAAAAAAAAAAAAATTCAATGGCGAAATTCGATCTACTGTATAATTATGTAGCGAATATTAATCGATCAATAAATTTTTAATTTGGAATCGATAAATTTTTGTTTTATTTATTTTTTTTTTTTTCGTCTTTGTTTTATTGACTTTTGTAATTAAAGAAGTAGAAATCATTTTATCCAATAAGATAAAGTGTTTAGAATAATATTAATATGCGTCCTACCTTAAAAATATTATTATGCTGTAGTAAATAAGTAAAAAAAAAAATAAGGAGAGCTTATAGTGCGCCAATGTAAACAAAACAACTGCTGATAGTACAATTTCCCCCCCGCGTTTGACGTCAGAGAGAGAGAGAGAGAGTGCAGGTGACACATGGCAGCTGCCACATTAAATTCAGGCTTTCAACGTGAATGAAAATGACGTCATAAAACCTTAAAAAAATAATTTTATAAAAACTAATTAACTTTTTTCATGACCTTTCCGCATGTTGTGTCAATAATTTGTCCCGCTCTAAATGGGATAAGTTATGTTGGAATCTCAATTGGGTTTCAACCAGAGCTCTGCATTCAGTCATAACACAACAACAACAACAACACCCTCGCACGTTCTTTATTTTGGCTAATTATTGTTCAATTATGATCATTCGGTACCAGGCAGCACGTACTTGATTCGAATAAACATAGAACCCAAAAATAACAATAAGAGCGCTCAATATAAAAGTCTATTTGATAAAAAAATAATTGTGATGACAATGCTAAAATTTATGTTAATCAAAAAGATAATAGTAAAAAAAAATTATAATTATTTTTTTATTATTATTATTATTATTATAAATTGAATTAAAAAAAAATATATATTAATTTTCACAATAATAACAGATTTTCGCTTCAATAACGAGCTTAATGATTTATTTAAATTAAATTTTAATGAGAATCCAAAAAAAAAAAAAAATTATTTAATTTAATGGTTTGATGGTCACTTTATAAAATAAAGTGTCATTTATCACGAAATTTTTTAACTCTTCTCCGATACACAGGTGCACGAAATAGCCTTTATCAATGCCAATATTTTGTTCAACTATTTTAGTAACGTTACGTCGATTGTCCTTGCGGTGGAAGAGGGTGACGACCGCCCGATGAGGAAAGCTCTCCGGGAGGGCAATGTCAAACTCACCGGGCAGGAAACAAATGTGAGCGGACAAGGATAGATCCAACTCCATCCTCACTTGCACCCTGTATCCCTTAGGTCCTGTATAGAAGTAAGGGCTCTGGTGATACAACACCGACCTCTCCTCCGCCATCTGTCTTACGTTACCGTAGTTTTCAATAGCCCAATGTAAGGTCCCATCGTGCGAATGAACTAGTTGAGCCATCGTCGGTGGTTCCACGTACATCTCTACCGTGATAAAATCATCCACCCTGTACGCCGCGTTGTTGAGATGGGACTGGAGAGGTAGAAACGACTCGAAATCTAATGAATAATCGAATTTCGAAGTGAATAAATAAGTCCTCGAGCGACACAGATTACGTTTAGGACCACCCCTTAATACGTAATAAATGTGTGGGATAAGTTTCACATCCCTGGCTTCTCTATTGTGGCGTTCTTCTAGATGCAGGGACAGGCGCACGTTGCCATCTAACGACACTAACATTTTCATCCGAGCTCCAACCGGATATCCGCTCCATTCGAATTTTCTACTTGTTTCTTCATAAGCCAACCGCTGCATCTTATCCCTAATCCCATCGATCTTCCAAGTGAGATCCGGTTGAAACTTGCTCTTATTTTCTACCAGAGTAAAACTGTCCATCTTTATAATATAATATAATAAACGAGGATAATTAGGTATTAAATCTAACGGACTGGTTAATTAAAAATGCTTATCGAACCTGCTGAAAACTTCTCAATCGATTATATCGTTCCATATTAAATCCATTTTGTTCTAAATTGCTGAGTTCAGTCATTTCTTTAACGTCCCCGATTTCTTCCTCTTTCGTTATTATGGTCGTTTTTTCGTCTGGGTCTTCGATAAAGGTTGAGAGCATTACTTCCGTTTCGTTTTCTATCGGTAGCGTCATCTAAAACCGAGCATTTAAAATATTATTGATTTAGTTTGGATTCCTCAATCATTTAATAATATTACCTGATTTCCTAATTCCTCTTGTAAATCTCTATTTAAAGTTTCTACTTTTGACGTTGTTGTCATCTCCTCTCCTTTCACTTCCTCTGCCTTCACTTCCTCTGAATCCACTTCCCCTGCTTTCACCTCTTCTTCGTAATATGTTTCATCCCTCTTCACTTCTTCTGCCTGAATTTCCTCTGCTTTCACCCCTTCATAATTTATGTTTATTTGATTTGCCATCGCCTCCTCGTGAGTCACCTCTTCGTCTTTCATCTCCTCTTGATTCACTCGATCTACCGTCACCTCTTCGCGATTTACATCCTCCGCCTTTACTTCTTCTTTTGTCTGCAAGTTTTGTCTAACTACTTTCTCTGCCACCATCTCCTCTTCATTAACATTCTCCGGCTCCTCTTCTTCGCCATTCACCTCTTCGACTTTCACATCGTCTGCCTTCACCACTTCTCCATTTACATTCTCTGCTTTCTCCTCTTCGCCATTCACGTCCTCTGTCTTCACCTGTTGTCCTGTCTTTACCTCTTCTTCACTCATTTTTTCCGTTTTCACCTCTTCATCATTCACCTCCGTGACTTTCACATCCTCTGCCTTAACTTCAGCTGCTTTCACCTCTTCTTCATTCACTCGATTTGCATTCGTCTCTTTGCCATCCTCTTCTCTATTCACTTCCTCTTCTTCTTCCTTTACTTCCTCTTCTTCTTCCTTCACTTCCTCCTCATTGAGTGCATCGAAGAAAATATCACTTATCTCCCCATCTTTCGCCTCTTGTGCGATCTCCGTTTCGTCCATCGTCTCCTCGCACAACCCCATCTCCGGCATTGTCTTATTATTTTCTTTTTTTAGCTCTGATAAGACCTCATCTAATGCAGTTTCAATCTTCTTCGTTTTATTATCTAATTCCATAGCAATGTCTTTTAATCTCTTTTCATGTTCTTCCTTCATCTCTCTCAAGCAGTTTTCTATTTTCGTTTCTATATCCATTAAGCTCTTCCTAGTTTCCTCGTTTATCGTGTACACATCGGCGCTTAACCTATCGAATCTGCAACTCAATTCTCGCAAAGCCTAATCTCAACATCACAAAAACATAAGTTAAGTACCGGTAGGTAGAACACAGAAAAGTAGGAATTGTTTACCTCTTCAATCCTGTTTAAAACGCTGATTTCCTCTAATAGATTAAAATGAATGAAAATGTTATTTTTAAGGTGATAATGTACATAGAAACTGACCCCTAGTGCATTCGCCGGAAGTAGCCATATGAGTGGTCATGGGAAGCAAGATGATTAACGAAGAACGCAAACTGTGTACAGCAATGCGTTGGATTCAAGTTGAAAAGAATTTAAGTTATCAAACAGATAACAATAATATTGATACGAGTCAATCAGTTAAAATATCGTAAACAATTTCAAGGTAATAGACTAGACTACCAAAATCAAACTACAAAACTCGATATTAAATTAATCGTCGTTGCTAAGTGGGAAGTAAAATTTAATCAGCATTTTGCTAGCCAGTCAGCGAGTGTTTACACTCTGCTACGTAGAATAATAATTCTAAAAATTCTTATCCGTCCCAAGTCAACCTTCAAACTACAAAAATATATCTATTTGTTCGAAATTATCTAATCAATTATCATCGCTTATTGATAGATTTAGTTTTATCTTCCGCTTTCGAGAGAGCTTCGTGAAATAAAACACACAACGCTTTACACTCACATCACATTCAACGGCTTCACTCGACCAGAAACATGGCTACTTCCGGTGAATTCACAATGGGTCAGTTGTTTTTTTTCTAACACTACTACTTTACAATATAATTTCATTAATTTTAAATCTATATTATGTAGAGGAAAACAAGGGTTTATTCCAAAGTAACAAAGTGATTGAAGAGGTAAATACTCTCCTCCCTTAAAAATTCCATTGGTTTAATTATTTAATTTAATCTTTCGTACGATTTGAAATAATTAGGTTTTGCGAGCAGAAAATTCGATACGTTAAGCGCTGAGGTTTATAAAATCAAGGAGGAAACGAGTAGAAGCTTACGAGAGATGAAAAGCAAAATGGAGAACGTCTTCGAAGAGATGGCAGATGAAAATGAAAAGCAAATGTCCGAGTGGAATAGCAAAATGTGGAAAATGGAGGCAACCACGGACGATAATTCGTTTTTAATTAAGCTGAATAAATCGACGGCAATTAGTAGTTTAGAACGGAAAGGTTTCAATTTAGAACGATTTTTAAAACTGCGAAACTCTCAGGTTCCGATTATATCTTTAACCAATCAATCGTTTGGTTTTTAATCTTTCATTTTTAATTTTAAAAGATGAATATGTTCACCCTGGTGGAGGATAAGGCAGGCGATACCTTTGAACCGGATTTCACTTGGAAGATAACCGGTATTAAGGATAAGGTAGAGCTGGGAGGTTTCGAAGTAGAAAGCGAAGTGTTTGAATGGAGCGGATATCCGGGGGTTGGGGCTAGAGCCAAAATGGTAGTGACACCAGATGGCCGTCTGTCCATGTCGTTGCGTTTAGAAGATCGCGAAGAAGAAGAAGAAGAAAAAGCGATTGATATAATAAACGTCATTCCTCGGGTATATTATATATTCAAAGATCAAACCGAGACAAATGAGCATAAATGTCGAGCGACGAAGAATTTATTCGCTTCAAAATTCGATAATAATTCATTGAAATTCGATTCATTTATATCCGACATATCCGCCATCACCGCTCCAACGTACAGTCTGGACGATTCAATTAAGATCGATGTATACGTGGAACCGCCCGTCATGACTAAAATGGTCCATTCAGTCGATGGAACTTTAATTTGGGCCATCGACAATTATCGTAAAAGGAAGCGGATGGCCATCGAGGAGTTGGTGGGTTGCCAAGAGAGTCCTTATTTTTACACCTGGCCTGGTGGATACAGGGTTCAGGTGGAGATGTGCGTGTTAGATGGCGACGGTGGATTGAGAGCCGACGTTGATTTCCTGACGGGCCAGTTCGACGTCAAACTCCCCGCCATTTTCCCCCATCGAACTACCGTCACTCTCTTTCATCCCGAAGACGAGCGACGTAACATCATCCGAACGGTAGACGGAGATATTAAAACCACGAAAACTTATTCCATATTTCTGTGCCTCGATGAAGAGATAGAAAATTTCCTATTAAATGACGTCATATTTTATAAGGTCGAAATTAAATCTTCTATGTAAAAGTGTTTTTAATTGTTTTGCAAAAAAATAAATAATTAACCAATAAAAATAAAAGTAACTAAATTATAATTGGATCTCCAGTTTGTTATTGGTTCGAAGTTGATATCGGAGACACAAAAAAAACCCCCAACAACAACAACAACTCATATAAGTTTTGTTTAATATTTTAATTTGCGGGTGTAATGGTCACCTTATAAAAGATGACGTCGTTCATAAGAATACTTTCCAACTCTTTAAAAGACCACATCGCCAATGGATATTCGGCTCTACCTTTTAAGATATTCGTTCGCTGTTGCCGTAAGATTATGTCGAGGATTTCTCACGTCGAAGATGGTTACGGTGGTTCGATGGGGAAAGGTCCCCCTGCAAGAAAGTCACGTAGACTCTCAACCCTCGAAGCCACACTAACAACATTATTTTGGCTGAAGAGTTAATATTATTTTTGGCCAAATAAGAAAAAGTAAATTAACTCATTTTCTTATATAAAATCGTAATTATTATGGAGATAGTAATCAGCTGACAAAAGTACAGTAATTTATTTTATTTTGATAATTTCCATAAAAATATTTTATAATTATTATTATTATTATTATAATAAAATGTGTTGTGATTTTATTCGCCCAGTGTGAAATCGGTTTTAAAAGTTCTTCGATCGATGGCGAATTTGTTGTTGGCGTGGCACTCGTACACTCCGGCGTCCATCTGAGCGGCTGGGTCGATCTCCATCTTGCTCTTAATCTCATTCTCTCCCATCTTCCACTCGTGCAGCTTCATTCATTAAATTCATTTTGTTAATTATTATAAAAAGGTATTTAAATAGATGTGGTTGGTACTTGTAAATAAGGATGAAGGTAGAGCTCCGATCCGTCCTTATACCAAGTGAACTGAGGTCGGGGAACTCCTCGAGCCTCGCACAGAAACAAGATCTTATGGCCCAGCACGTACTCCAAGTCAAAGTGGGAAGCTTTGGTAATGCGGGCACCCTTACCAGTCAAAGTTATTGGGTGGACAAATGTCACAAAAAAAATTATTTATATATCTTTGCTTATTGTAAATATTTATTTATTAGATGAAGAAATTAAATTACTGTATATGTATTTTAGAGGTTTTAACGAATTTTTTTTAGATCAACTGACAAATTAAGAAAAGACAAAAAAAAACTTTTTAAGACAAATTAATTTAAAAAAAAATGTAAAAAATATTTTCAAAAAAACAATTAAAAAATTTTCCCATATTTTTGGGCAAAATTTAAACCTTTAAAAATGCGAGCAATAGACGTTTGCCTAGGCCATAGTTCGGGTGGCAGTGATCATTAATTAAAATACCTTTAAAAAAAAATTAAAAAAAAAAAAATTAACGTCTTGAAAAATTGTAAAAACAATAAAATTAATGAAAGTTGAAATAGAAAAAAACGTTTTTTTTTTTTTAAATTAATTAATTTTAAAATTAAATGCGTTTCGTACCAAAGGATTGTTATAATACTCCATTTTCGAGTTGGCGTCTCCGTTAATAGTCTGCTGCACTACTCCCCCTCTCTGCCCCGGAGTCTTACTCCTGCCTCTGCCTCGTTGACTCAACACTAGGGCAAATACAACCCATAGAATCACGCACACGTACAAATATTTCAACATTATATTCTATTTGATTTATATTTTTGCTGTTCATCTATCGAACGCAACAATCGTAGAAATAAATTTTCTCGAGTAGTTGGGAAGAGAGTATATGCTCAGCTTAATTCAATAACGCTTAATTCAATGAGGATGTCGATTCAAATCATAAAATTAAATTTATTTTTGCCTATTTCCTGTTTATAAAAAAAACCTTTCGGTGCAACGTGTCGCTTTAATTAAGATTTATCTTCCTGTTTTTTTTTTTTATTAACAACCGGTATTAATTGAAGCGAATTATTACGAGAACAAAAACTAATGGAAAGTTAATTACAGAAATTCCCCAATAAAGAGGTTATATTCTTACACTGAAGTTGTGCAGTGCAGCACGCTTATTCGTCGCACGGGCTTAACTCAATAGGCAATTCAAGGGGGAGCTTTTGCACAACTCGAGAAAGGAATATTACGAGGAACGATTCCTTAAAATTGTTGAGGGAAATTCAGAATTTAATTAATTTTTTTTAAATTAAGTTTCAATGACTATAATTATCATAGATAACAATACTGTATTGTATAATCTAGTTATCGGTAAGTTTGAAACTGATAAACTTTATCGCGAAACACCAACAAAATTAAAAAAAACAAGATAAACATTTTTATTTTTTATCTTTTCAAAAAAAAATTTTTAAAGTTAATCACTTAACACATCTATCTAATGGCCCCACCCCCGCCCAGCATGGCCTGCACACCTCATCAAATATTACTGAAATGATAATCATTATCATCAACTATAATCAGAAAAACAAGTAACGCTTTTCATTTACTCCGCAAACATTTTGCTTCTTGCACTACTAATATTATTAATCAGGCCTACCAGGATTTCAATATGTCTCTTGAAACGGGTAAATTATTAAAATTATAATTTAACCATAACTTTTAGGCCTATATATATATTAATTTAATGTACCGTTATTGAAAACTTTAGAAGATGATGAGAAGCTGCTTTCGCAATATGATGACGTAGAGTGGATCGATGACGTGGCGCAGTATCAGTGTACACGTTGCCAAAAAGTCTTAGTCCAGCACTACATTTCAAACTGCGAACATAAATTCTGCTCCAATTGTAAGCGAATATTAGACGACGGAAGTCATAGATGGAGGTGCCCTAACTGTCAACAGTTCATCGAGGATATGGTGAGTTAAAATTTCGCACATAGTAAAGGTTAAGTGATTAATCAAGATTTTGGGGGTGAGTAGGGGCGACAAGATTTAAAGTTTAAAGACAAAGTCGGGTGTCTTCGACTGCACTGTCCTCACCGGAAGTACGGGTGCGAGCACACTTGCTCTTTTGAGGATTTAAAAGTAAATATCTTTTCATAAGAATAAGGTTAATATGATTAAAAGATATGCTGTAATTCTATAGGAGCATTTGAAAGGATGTAAACACACGAAAGAAAGCGCACTTCCGGTACTGTACGAAGGGAAGATCACCTCTGAGGTAGGGTTAAAACTGCGCTTAGTAAATAGAGAGTTTGCTGTTAAGCTTTCGCCTGTTTTTTTTACGCTTATGACGTCATTAGAATTAAATGATAAGATAATAAATTTATGTGGAGAAATAAATTGTAATTCCAATTTCTGACGTCATTACAGTTTTTTATAATAGACATAAAAATTGAAATTCTTTCTTCATAAGAAGTGGTGTTTAGCATAAAAACGAGCGTAAAAGCCTTAACCTTAAACTCTCTTAATTTTTGAGATGTGCTAAATAACACATGGGTTTTTTTAAAGATGTTAGAGCGAATGTTTACGATGCAAATGCAGGAATTAAGAAAAGAGATGAAACGGGAAATGAAGGAATTGGAAGAAAGATGCCGCAACAAAGATGGAGATGATGATCAAAAAGGAGTGATTGAGAATGCTTGGGATCTGAGTGTGGCCGTGGACCAATTAAAGCGAGAGACAACTCAAATAGTAGACAGGGAGAAAGAGAAAAAGTGGAAATTGAGAGTAAAGTTGTCCCAGGTTAACGACAGAGTGGATGGAGTTAAGTCGGATTTACACGTGGAGGCAACCCGATTAGGAAACGAGATTAAAGAATTACAAAGTAAAACTGTTGCTATCAAAGGAATGTCTTTTGTATTATTAATTAAAAAAGTATTGTTTTAGCAAAGCAACCGATAAAAAGCGATTCTTCAGAAAGCATTGCATTGGCTGTGGAAGAGAATAAAGCTAAGATATTGAAATTAGAAGGGAAAACCGACACCTGGATGGAGATTATGGATTTTAAAGATAGGAAAAACAATGATCTAAAGCACGAATTAAGAAATGAATTCAAAGATGAAATAAAAACTCATAACATAAGCGTTGAAAACAAAATGGAGTTGTTGGAGCAGACGATGAAGGAGATAACAACGGCGCAGGAGAAGAACTGGGCGGAAATTGACGGCAGAGTAAGCGGAGTTATCCACTCACTGAATGAGGAGGCAGAGAAGAGAGAAGTCGAAATTGAAAGTTTAAGTAAAGATTTACTAAATCAGGTAGACATGAATAAAACGGAAGTGGAGAAAGAAAAAGTATTGCAACAAAATAAATACAAATTTAAGTTTTAATAATAATTTAAATGTTTTGATTTAATTAAGGAAAATATAATCGAAGTGAATAGAAAAATACGGTTGATTAATGAAAAAAATACCAAAGTAAAAAACTAAATTAATTATTATTTAAATAAATTTTAATTCTTTTTTTTAAGATGACGCAACACGTAGAGTTCATTAAACAAAAAGTAGAGAAATTAGCTATTAAGGCCGAAGGAAACGCGAAACAACTAAATCTCCCATTGAATTCTTCCACCGAGCAAAAAGTGCTTCATTTAGAAAGTTTATTTCTGCAGCAAAATGCTCAGGTTCGATCCCCTTAATTTTACTTAATCAATCACTAACTTATTTGTCTTATTTATAGATGAATATGTTTAATTTGGCAGAGGGTAAAAGTGGCTCAAGACCGAATTTCGATTTCAGAGTAATGGGACTTAGATATGGTTTGCAACACTTTCCGTACGAACAGGAAAGTAAGTGGTTCGAGTGGGCCGAATATCCGGTTCAAGCCCGAGTTAAAGTGAGTATGACTAGCCGTAATTGCGTGAACTTGGCGCTGAATTTAACACCTGGGCGCAACAACGGAAAACCGATGGATATGGCAATCATTCCTACCATTTATTACGCATTAAAATACCAAGTTTCAGGGTGGCCTTTTACGCGTATCTATGCGGCAAGGAGTTACGAATTTCCGACAAAATTTAGCTATTTATTAGCCTTTGAATCGCAAATAATCTTCTATCACGATTTCATTAGTGCAACGGGCTACACTAATGACGCGCTTGACGTTGATGTCTACGTGGAACCACCAAACATGGCTCATGCGGTCTATAGCTACGATGGGACATTAAACTGGGCCGTTGACAACTACTGTAAGAGGAAGCAGTTAGCAAATAGGGATTTGGTGCGAAGGAAAGAGATGACGAGAAACGATTTTGTAGACTATCACGAGAGCCCTTACTTTTACACCGGACCAAAGGGCTACCGGGTGCAAGTGAGGATGAGGTATGTTTTAGGTTTGAAAGCTGAGATTAGATTTCTGCCGGGTGAGTTCGATGCCCACCTCCCTGCGGCTTTTCCACACCAAACCACCATCACTCTTTTCAACCGGAAGAACCCTCAGCATAACATCACCAAAACAGTGAAACGAGATATTCAAGCAAATAAATATTATTCAATGGACGTGTGCAACAACAATGAGATAGAAAATATGGTAGAAAATGACCATGTATTTTACAGGGTCACTATTACACCGTCTCAGAATTAAAAAAATAATGCCCTTTTAAAATAATGTATAGGCTATATGCTCAGCGCGTATTCACTTACATGTAATTCAATAACGCTTAATTTAATGAGGATGTCGATTCAAATCATAAAATAAAATTTATTTTCGCCTATTTCCTGTTTATAAAAAACATTTCGGTGCAACGTGTCGATTCAATTAAGATTTATCTTATTCTTTATTATTAACAACCGGTATTAATAATTAATTGAAGCGAATTATTACGAGAACAAAAACTAATGGAAAACTTAATTAGAGAGATTCCCCTATAAAGAGGTTGTATTCTTACACTGAAGTTGTGCAGTGCAGCCTGCTTATGAGTCGCACCGGCTTAACTCAATAGGCACTTCAAGGGGGAGCTTTTGCACAACTCGAGAAAGGAATATTACGAGGAACGATTCCTTAAAATTATTGAAAAAAATTCAGAACTTAATTTATTTTTTTTTTAAATAAGTTTCAATGACTATAATTATCATAGATAACAATACTGTATTGTATAATCTACTTATCTGTAAGTTTGAAATTGATAAACTTTATCGCGAAACACCAACAAAATTAAAAAACAAGATAAACATTTTTATTTTTTATCTTTTCAAGAAAAATTTTTAAAGTTAATCACTTAACACATCTATCTATTGGCCCCACTCCCGCCCAGCATGGCCTGCGCAACTCATCAAATATTACTGATGTGATAATTATTATCATCAACTGTAATCAGAAAAACGTGTGACGCTTTTCATTTACTCCGCAAACATTTTGCTTCTTGCACTACCAATATTATTAATCAGGCCTACAAGGATTTCAATATGTCTCTTGAAACGGGTAAATTATTAAATGTTAATTTAACTATAACTTTTATAATTCTAGGAATTAATATAATTGTATTGTAAACCTTAGAAGATGATGAGAAACTGCTTTCGCAATATGATGACGTAGAGTGGATCGATGACGTGGCGCAGTATCAGTGTACACGTTGCCAAAAAGTCTTGGTCCAGCACTACATTTCAAACTGCGAGCATAAATTCTGCTCCAATTGTAAGCGAATATTAGACGACGGAAGTCATAGGTGGAGGTGCCCTAACTGTCAACAGTTCATCGAGGATATGGTGAGTTAAAATTTCGCACATAGAAAAAGTTAAGAGATTAATCAAGATTTTGGGGGGTGTGTAGGGGCGACAAGATTTAAAGTTTAAAGACAAAGTCGGACGTCTTCGACTGCACTGTCCACACCAGAAGTACGGGTGCGAGCATATTTGCTCTTTTAAAGATTTAAAAGTAAATATCTATTCATAAGAATAAGGGGAATATAATTGTAAACTATAATTCTATAGGAGCATTTAAAATTATGTAAACACACGAGAGAACGCGCACTTCCGGTACTCTACGAAGGAGCAATCACCCCTGAGGTAAAGTTATAACTTAATGATTTTTTTTTGGCTTAGTTTACTGATGTTTATTACGTCATTAAAATTATAATGACAAGATTCGCAATTCAGAAGAAAAATTGCGTTTGTATTTTTCGTAAACATTCTCACATCTGACGTCATTACAGTATTTGGAATAACTCTTAATTAAATTTTTTTTTTTACAATTTATAATAAACATAAAAATTAAAATTCTTACGTCATAAAAAGTGGAGTTAATTTTTGAGGTGTGCTAAATAACATGGTTTTTTTTTTAAAGATGTTAGAGCGAATGTATACGATGCAAATGCAGGAATTAAGAAAAGAGATGAAGCGGGAAATGAAGGAGTTGGAAGAAAGATGCCGTAACAAAGATGATGTAAATGATGAACAAAAGGGAGTGATTGAGAATGCGTGGGATCTGAGTGTGGCTGTGGACCAATTAAAGCGAGAGATGGCTCAAATAGTAGACAGGGAGAAAGAGAAAAAGTGGAAATTAAGAGTAAAGTTGTCCCATGTTAATGACAGAGTGGATGGAGTTAAGTCGGATTTACACGTGGAAACAACCAGATTAAGAAACGAGATTAAAGAATTACAAAGTATAACTGTTGCTATCAAAAAGAATGTCTCTCGCATTATTAATTAAAAAAGTATTGTTTTAGCAAATCAACCTATGAAAAGCGATTCTTCAGCTTTGGAAGGCATTTCCTTGGCTGTGGAAGAGAATAAAGCTAAGATATTGAAATTGAAAGCGAAAACAGACACCTGGATGGAGATTATGGATTTTAAAGATCGGAAAAGCAATGATCTAAAGCACGAATTAAGAAATGAATTCAAAGATGAAATAAAAACTCATAAAATAAGCGTTGAAAACAAAGTGGAGCTGTTGGAGCAGACGATGAAGGAGATGGCGATGGCGCAAGAAAAGTCGTGGGTGGAGACTAATGAGAGAGTGAGCGGAGTCATCCACACACTCAATGAAGAGGAAGTGGCGACATTGATTTACAAAGGGGTCTGATTTACAAAGGGGTCTTAGCAATAACTAGTTCTGTAACAACAATTGAGGAAATTAAAACGGACTACATTAAGGT
>JAQGAZ010002957.1:0-14103 GCA_034692225.1 Polydesmus complanatus
GGTTCTTTCGCGATTTAAATATAATTTGACTAAACTTAATTTAAATACGTGGATCGCGAAGTCCACATATCGCTACAGGTGTTTCTAATAATTATTGATAAACTTGTTTCCTCAAAATATTTCTAACTACAAACATGTGCTAATGTCCTGTCAAACACAATTTAACAATATTAATAAAGTGTTTTATCTTTGATACCATCAAGAAAAAATTCTTTCAACTAACATTAACCAACTTTTTCAATCACAATATTATTATAACTACTGTACTTTTACTTTGTCAAAATAACAACCCTTAATGCTTGATAAATCTTTTGCTGCAAACTGACAGTCTTCACGGTATGTAAATACAAAATTTATGGTAAATACATTATAATAACTCAATTTTGCTTAAAATGATAATTCGTGCAATTGCCATAAGTAAGTAAGTAAAATTGCTTATGCTCAAAAAATAAAGAAAATATATCCGTAAGATAAAACCTATCGGTACCGCAGTAAAAATGTTTTAACCAGATATTTTTGTAAATCTTATTTAAAGTAGGCTATCACAAAATATTGCTTACTCTCCTGATTAAAATATTCGTTAACTTTTATTTAGCATCTTGTCATTTTGGAAAAACTCTCAATCAATAAAACTAACCAAATCTTTGCAAAAATAAATATTTTAGAAAAATAAAATTATTTTCTCGTCAAATAATTTCTAAGCGCTTTAATAATAACTGAATAGAAAAAAAGTATAAAAGCAAAATAATTGAATAAAAGAGTGCAAAACGTAAACAATTTTTTCTTCGATCACTGAACTCGAATCATCATCCAATATTATTGTTTGCTTAACATTGATGTACTCGTAGTAGCTAAAAACAGCGGATGAATATACACAGGTACAGCATTTTTAATCAATTAAATCACTCGAGCATTTAAATCCCATCAATCCGCCTTTTCCTTTTGACCCCGCTTACTCCCCCACCCCCCCAAACTTTTGCTCCAATATGGAGCGCGTTTTTGTTAGAATCCAATAATTGTAAACATTTACTTTAGGGAGCTTTTTTCTTTTCTTATACTCCCGTCAAACCCATGCGCAATCTCCTTTAAGGAAGACATTGAATGGAGCTTCATTCCACATCTTCTCAATAAATATTCATCGACCTAGCATATTGTAGTGTGTCAGTGTTATCGGTGCACCGGAGCCCTCACAATATGTATTTAGTGTTATGTACAGTTAGTTGCAATTTATTCGTCAAATACAAACACGAATTGAATGTATAATAAATAGGTTGCGCGGGAAAATTACGCGGTAAAACTCCGATTTTACGTTTTGTTTTGCCCTATTTTAGATAATTATTACATTAAATCGAATTATATACAAAATTAAGAATAAAATTGAAGAAAATAAAATGCGTTAACTCTGTGTGTAAAAATCATGTTTTCTTCATGTAAATTTCAAATTTAAGATAGTAATGCAAAAAAAAAATTACGTACTACTAACGTTGTGTTCCACAAATATCAGACTACTGTATGTGCAAATACTAAATACAATACAAATTACCCAATGTTTTTTACATTAAAAGTAATTATATTCCATTGAAGGACAAAATAAACAAAATGTATTTTAGGAAAGAAAACATTAAATTCTAATTGGGAACGTCAATACGATTCAAACTAACATAATGCTTAACGACGGATAAAATACTTAAGAAGATAAATAAATAAACGTAAAAACGAGGTTTCCCTTTTTATATCGAGTTATGGAGAGCAGAAACCTCCCCCAAAAAATAGGAAAAGTAGATGGTGATGAATACAATATGTATAAATTGCATAGCAGGCGATTGAACGACGATGCACAACCGCATTTGCATCGATCGATAAAAATCGTATTCTATAAAAATCGAACTGCACTCGTATGTTGAATGAGCTCTCCTCACTATAAAACTTTTTCTTCCCCTTATTTTTTTTTTATTGAAAACTTGAAAAGAAAATAAAATAAAATGTATAAAAAAAAATGAAGGGTGCCATTTAAAACTAATGAAATCTTTCTCGTCCATTCTATTTGGTCTAACCCCGCCCCTATAACTCCTAGCCCATCACGCGCCTCTCAATATCTTTCGCCTATTCACTTCCACGCTTGTGATCAATATAAACATCTTAAAATTCCATTAAAAGAAATATATATCAAAACAATAAATATATTTATTTTATTTTTTCATATTCTAAAAATAAAAGCTGAAAGTGCTTTCTTATGTCGGTTGACATCTAATCCTATTTTTAAACGTTTCAAATGCTGATTACTTATTCATTGGCGTTATAGTTTTTTTTGAATAGGAAGAAGAAGAAAAAAATTGAATACCGGTACATCAAATAGCGCAAGAACAACCATTCTCTCCTATAATGTAGCATGTGTCAACTCTACAATCAAACATTTGAAAGTCGATTGCATTATAACTTGCCCCTCGTAAAAAATAAAAGCGCACAAATCATCATCTTCATTTATTTCAATGGAGAACCAACACCAACGCTACATTTTCCAATTTAAATAAATCGACACTGTTAGGTGGCGCTCTTTCAACTCCAACAATATAGTTTTTTCAACTGCCACTTTTATTTTCATTTAAAGAAAAAAATCTTTAAAAATCGTAGAAAAATTATTTTCAAGAAATAACTTGCATAAAGTTCGTTTTGAAAAACTTCTTTATACCTTTTGATTTCGAACTATTGAAAATATTTGATTTCCGGTGCAATATGATATATATAATTTTTTCTATATAGGCCTATCTATAAACATTCTACGCGGAGATTTTACAAGTTGTATAATATTCAACATTTCCAATTCGAAATTTTCAAAAACAAATTTTGTACTTTGAATTTGCTACTCTAATTATTCTATTATCATTAATATTATTTAGAGCGTGTAGAATAACGTTTCATTAAAATGAAAAACATGTAGGCCTATCTAAGATAGAAAAAAGTTCAATTTCATTTTTATTACAATGCATGAACTAACTAATTCTTAAGGGGTTTTTTTAATGGCGCAAATTATTTGTACAGTTTTTATTTAAAAACGCTATTGTAATTAAAATAACTTAAAAATTATGATTTTGCCTGTTTTTTTATGAATTTAATGGGCTTCCTCAGTTGTAGTATGTGACCTGTCGGCATCTTTAGATCTTACACGATAATTAACAAACCGTTCTTACCTAGAAAAAAAAAGACAAGAAAAAAATTAATTATTAATCGAAACAGCATAATATACAAATTAAACTTTCCAATACAAATTAATTAATAAAATTGAAAAACCCAAAGCACAAGCTAAAGACAGCTGAAATTAATAGAGCGTTTTATAGCAGTAAAAATCTTTGTACAGTAATTTAAAATTATCTAATGCCACACACAATTTATTATTAATAATTTTAAACGAAATATAATTGACGATTAATTATTTTTTGAGCTACGTCGTTAACTTTGCATATTTATGATAATTTCGCTGTCTTATTTAAGATGCTAATTGCGGTTTCATGTTGTCAATCGATTATATGCAAATTATTTAATTACTTAACAGAGAAACCACGAAGAAATTATCTTTTTTTTTCTGGAATTGCAATTTCCCTTTTTATAAAAATTCAATTTCTTAAAGAAAAAAAACACACACACATATACAGACTGTATATCTATTTTTTAAGACGTAAAAAAAAACAAAAAAATAAACAAATCTAATTTAATAAATTCATCTCACCCTGTCACCCGCACCTTCTTCCATTCCCATTTCAAAATGATGCGAATAAAAAAAAAACAGTAAAAATAAAGAGCAAATTCACGCAAGGCGCAGCTTGCGCGTGTATTTTCCACTCTAATTTTGTGTTGTCAATTGAAATGCCGTTCAAAAGTTTTTTACGGCTTGAGGGAAAAGAAGAGGAGCAAATGGGGGTGGAAATCACGGAAAAGAAGGATTTCGAGAAGCTTAAATTGAAAAATCTATTAACGATTAGAAAGGCAGAGAAAAAAAAAACACTATTTTGACGATAACATGGGAAAATTAGTAATTAATAATAAAAAAAATCTGAAGTAAATGTAAATTAGTAAATAATTGCATTTTAAATGAATTTTTTTTTTACTCGGAGTAATAAAAAAGACACTTTCCTGTAAAAGATTTAAACCAATTTCCATATTTACGAACGAATTAAAATACTGTACTGTAAAAAAAAATATTAAATTATTACTTTGGCAATAAAAACAAAAAACATAATTTTGACTGAATAACTTCGCGTAATCAAAATTATTACTTCTTTATAAATACACGGTTTTAATTGCGTAATATAAATTTTTTTTATGTAATTTTAAAATATATTGATTTTCAAACATATTTTCACTTCTAAAAAGAATTTTTAATACAGTGTAAATGAAAATAACGATTTTTTTTAACGTGAAAAATTGAAAACGAAACAATAAAATGTGCTTCGGTAATGTGATTTTTGGGAGTCACTTGTTTGCACTTACAATATAAACTACGGTACAATATCCAAATTATAATTAACCTAGCCTACAGTACCTCACAAAAATAATTGTAATTTTAAAACAAAAAAAAAAGTACGGTACTATTTTTAGAATATTATTATTTGAACCCAAATTAATATTTTACTTGTTAGAACATTTGTAAGACGCATCACCGGGTTGTTACATTTCATTACAGTACTGTATAACACAAAGCTTTTAATTCTCGAATTTCGATATATGATTTTGGTTTTCCCCTGTAATTCGCGTCTGTTTAATGTCAACAAGCAGAAAAGCAACAGGTGCCAAGTAATCTTGATCCCAGGCAAACACACCAGGGTAGTGGGCAAAAGCGATAGAAAGTGATCCTGGTATTGAATTATGTAAAACTGAGAAGTGATTTGTTGAATGTAAACAAAAGAGTTGCATTGCACACGTGCGCGCCAAGTTATGAAAATGGGAGATTTTAAACAAAAGACGATAAGAGTGAGTGTGTGAACAGCCATGTTTACAACACATTAAACCGTCAGTCTTACGCCATATTTATTTGTTTTAAGCGCAACCTAGTATGCAAAATAAACACACGTCTTTTGTTCTTCCCCGCAGCAGCCCCAATCTTTCGAAAACCTCTCGCTAATGATTCGATAAATAAAATCTCGAGTTAATAAAATAGATTTTGAGCTGTTTGAAAAGTGTAAACAGAAGTCGTGAGTACATGTATTTACGAAAACACCGTGCATGTTTAATGCGCGAGCGCTGATTTCCATTCAAATACCTTATTTGTACATAATCGAATTCTGCGCGCCTGATCCGGGATCACCAAACACGTCAAAACCTACTTTTCACAACATAACTAAATAAATAAATCTACAAAAAATAAGCTATAAATAGCTTGCTATACAGAGCGTTTATTGAATTAGTCGAATCAGAAGTTTAACGAAAATAGATTGTTAGTACATGTACTGCAAATAGATAATAATAATCGCGGAATTAGAAACATCCAATTTTCAAAAAAAAAAAATTAATAACTCATTACTATCATCAGAGAAAAATTAGTACCGTATTGATATTCAAAATAAAAAATATCAATTTTTGTGACAATAAAAATTGAATTCACTAACTTTAAAGATTCAAGGGAAAAAATAAGGATTAGATTTTGACTTCGGTCAGTTTGAATTCCCTATATATTCGGCATTAAAAATTTCAAAAAATTAGGATAAAATTATTTTTTTATAAATAAGTGATCGGCTTTTCCACTTCATACAGTCAAGTAATTCGAGTCTATTTTTGAATCATTTATTTTTTACAGTTTTAAAATTATACGATACATACTGTACTGTATTTCAACTTTTTCTGAAGTTCCTCGTAGTAAAATACGAATGTTCAATACCTGTCAAGTGATTATTGTACATCTATTGATGTAAAATACGCTATTCTGATTGCCAATCCAGTAAACTATATCTGTGATGATTAAAATAATATTAATACCCATTTAAAATAGCAATAAATTCAAAAACTATTTGTAAAAACAAATGTAAAATTATTTAAATTATTATGGAATAAATAATTATTTTTTGAACCGGTATTTAGTTTCTAGATTAATCCGGTTTCCAACCGTTCGGGATATTGACGGAACCGACTAAGCTAGGTATTACTGTACAAACGTAAGTCCTCAAACCGCAAATTTTAATTTCAAATAATTCCCAAAATAATACTTTGCAAATTAAAGCAAAAATACTTGTAATTATTACAATAAGAATTAATATTATATTTCTACTTTATAAATAAAAAATCCCTTCCAAAAATAGTAAACAATTTCATTCTGGCTATTTTTTTTCTCTACATAATTTCTCCTTCACTTTCGAACGTGAAATTATAGTAGATCGGAGGTGAAGCATACATTTACTAAGCAAAACACACTTTTATTATTACCACTAACATTGTGAGTGAGCAGTAGAAGCACCACCACTAGAGCTCAACTATTATTAATACCTTCTTTTTTTTTTTCTCTCTCTCTCTCTTATTCTTGAGGTATAAGACGTGATGCATGTACACGCGCCATGTAATTACCGTATTTTTCTTAACTCCGTAAAAAATAAAAAGTCTTCCTAGCTTTTGCATAACGTAATTTCTTTCAACGTGAATTTTAATAATACGAGAAAAAGTGGCTCGCATCAATCATTCAAAGTTGGGTGGCGCTGCCTGCGATGATGATAACAACAAGAGTTAACGTCGTCTATTCTGTATTCGAGAATGCAAAACAGCTTCCGAAAGAGGACTCTGTAATTTATGATTTACATAGGAACCCCACACCCCCCCAACGTCACCAAAACACCCACTTGTGTTTAACATCATTTAAAATCGCGCGTGCATTTACAATGTCCACGTTGCAATTCCTATTAGAAAAAAGATGCTTTTTAGTAGAAAGCAGAAAAAAAAAAATTGGAATTAATTTGAATAATTTAATTAACTTGTAATTAGGATAATACGCTAGGTTTAATCGGGGATAATGTAAATGCACTGCAATGGCTTAATGTCGAAGCTTTTCAAAATTAAAAATTAAGCCAATTAACCCTGATTGAAAAGTTTGATATGGCGATAAGTTAATTGAATCATAATTTTAAAATCGAAAACTATCTGAACACACCGAGTACAGCAAGCGAATATTTTTTCCCAAATTAAATTACAGTAATTCCTCTAAACATTTGTTGATTATTAATACTCGTAATGTTGACAACAACGAGGGTTTCCAGAAGAGATCAAACTTCCTTTCGACAAATTTTATTACAAATAATTTCTATAAACAAATTTAAAAAATGCATGTGCAAACCATCAAGTTCACCCAACATTCGTCTGAGTTTATTTTAAACTTTATTTTTAATCTCTTTTCAAAACGTGTGCACTTGACAATAATTGCGATAAGAGTTAGACAAGAGAGCCCTGCAAGATGCACTTCTTTAAGTCGATTGCTAGCCGGTTACAGCAACCTCATAGTAAAGTGCAGTACATTATTAGGGCTTTCAAAAAGTATCGAATGATGTTTTAGACGTTATCTAAAATGCATTTCCATAAAAAAAAGCTAAAAATTTAAAATTTGTATACGATCTTATCCCCGAGAAGTGCATTAAAATACAAAACCGACTAAAGCAAACAAACTATATATAAATTTTATTTTATTTCACCCATAGGATTATTATGCTGCTCAATTTAAAAAAAATCATACAAAACGTGTGTTTGCTTTTGGCTGGCAGAATTAATTTCAAAGCTTTTTTTTTTAAAACATTTCAAAAAATTATAGTAATTTTCACTCATTCACTTCCAGTATTATTTCACAGCTGAAACGCCTAGAATTTATTTTTCGGATATACTATTCAAGTTAAGATAAGGAAATAAAAAGCGAAGGAAAGAATAAATATAAAATAATTCACGTGAGTGTACGTGACGTGTGGGTTGAAGTAAAATGTAATGTAAACAAGAGCGATGAAAATTGACTCGACGTTTACCAAACTCATCATTTACTCGCGTTATAATTTTTGATTCCACTGACAACTGAATAATAATTATTTATTATTTTTTTTTTTTTCAAAATGATAAACATGCGATTCCATCATATTGTATCCAACCATCTCTTATCTTAACTCGCTTACAATCGCCGACTAAAATATCAGCTGAATTCCAACGAAAAAGCCTACAGCAGTTACATTTTGCCAACTACTTGTGTATCGTTCAGCAAATACAGTACCGTACATAAAGTTCAGCAAATTATGTTTGATTAGACAATAAAAAACTTGCAATTTATTAACTCATAAAATATTGTAATGCTGTAATAACAATTTAATAATTATTAATATTGCATCTAAAAGTTATTTATCTTTTTACTGCATCGGTAATTAAAATTTTCAAATGCAAAAAAATTCTTTAAATGTTGTTTCCAAATCAATTAAAAATCAGACTTTACTGCTTTTTCTCATTTCCTTCTTAAGATTTAGGAAAATAGATAATGCAGTTTAGTAAATCACCAATTAACCTTTCCACTAAACTCTATCCATCACGTATATTTCCAGTTTAATTTAGATTTTTAAGTTTTCCAATAGTGGAGGGGGGGGGGGGAGCAATGTTGTACAAATTTTGTCCGACGATTGCACTAGCAAATTCGAAGTTAAGAGAGCGCCAGCATCTCATTTCCTTTGATTTGTGCCCGCAGTGCTTTCGAACCCCAACCGCTTACCTTCTACGCCTTCTTTTCCCCATCTCATTACTTAAACCTATGTTATTTACAAAAGGTAAATAACGCTTTCCAAATATGATAAATAAATATCCCAAATACCACCGAAAAACGAGCAAAAGAGATTTACAATATAATAATAAAATAAAAAAAAACTCCCCCCAACTTGTAATTAAACATTTTGAAGAAAAAGATGGAGCAACTTACTGAACATTTGCCTTAAAGCAACTATTCCAAATCAACTTCCCAAGAAAACTTTTTTTTTTCTTCTTTTTTCTTTTCGTTCTTATTCGTTTGTTTGTTTCTCGAGAGAAAAATAAAATCGGTAAACAATAACAAAGTGTGTGCCGAATAGAGAATTTAAAGAGAAACGCAAAACTTTATTTTTTTAAATTTTCTTTCTTTTACCATTAAAATAGATTTAGTTGAAGGGTAAACACGCAGATTAAATCTTTGAATCGAAAAAAATGTTTCAACGGTTCACTCGTAATCGATTGCAACTACGAATATCATTTGCATATCTGAGCGCGAGTAAATTGTTAAACGCCGATGAAACGAGTTCAACCGCTTTCTCGACTATCGGATGTGATATTTATACTAGGTAACGTCAAATAACATTTAAATTATCATAAAAAGCGCGCATACAACTTTCGAATAAAGAAAAGTTCATTTTTGCTCGTCGGAAAGGTTGAATAATTTTTATGAACAGTTCGGAGCTAGCTATGGGGAACGGAATAATGTTACGGCCACGTGTTATTACGCGCGCATATAAGCATAAAAATACGTACAATGACGTGAAATCACCAAAATACAAAATGATTATGGAAAATACTGAATAGCAAATTGTTTGAAACAAGTAATAATTATAAATTATTATACTCTTAAAAACTAATGTTGCTAAAAAAATTCCACTCATTTTGAAAGTTCAAGTGCCATTGAATGCTGCGCCTCCGATATCGCTATAGAAGTCTTCCGCGTTCGATTTAATAAAAAAAATAATAAAAAAATTCAAGAAAAAATTAAAATAATAATACTGTAGACTAAAATACAGTAAATCCATTGCAGAAAAATTTTTAACCTTAAAAAAAAATTTAAAATACTGTACAGTGAAAGGCGGATATAGTACGATTCAAGAGAACGAAAACAATTCACACTATAAGCGGGATCGCACTATATCTGGGAAAAGCTAGAAATTTAATTAAAGTGGTTTTTTTTATTTATTTATTTTTTATTGAAATGAAGTATTTGCTCAAAAATATTTTATTTAATCCTATTTTTTTTGGGCTTTTGTTTTACATACTTAATATACGAGTAATTGGTCAGAATAAATGTCCTAAAAGTAAACAATTTTTAAAATTCGTAGACCAAAATATGGTCGCACTATAAACGGATTTCACTGTATTCGCTTTTTATTATTATTATTTTAAAAAAAACGTTAAGATAATTATGCCGAATCAAAAAAAATTATTTTAAAGAAACAGTACCCCCACAATTAAAATTGTATATTGCAAAAATCAATATAAACTCAAGGCTCGCTTTGGGTCCAAGTCATGTCCTCAAAAAACTGAACAACAAGTGAAAAGAAGCGGTTTAACAAAGAAAAACCACGTAAACTATCGACAATACGCTGCCACTATCATCAGTAGATTTCTCTTACCACTCATAAATATGGTGTAAAAAATTAAAAATACAGTACAGTATTAGTAAAAATATGGAAAGCATAAAAACTATTTTTTTTTTAAATTAAAAGTACAACACATCATAGAAACAAAATTCGCCAGTCATAACGTAGCTTACTTAAGTCATGGATAAACATTTAGTTAGGTATTAAGTTTAATTAGTTAACTTTCTAAAAATGTAATTAGTGTGGCTTTAGCTTAATGACGGATTATATGTTTTCTCTTGGCGTGTTTTTCTCGTCATGTAATCCGGATAAGTTTAAAATATTGCAGTATACTATTAGCTGAAAAAAAGAAAAACCACAAATCCCTCTTATTAACAAGAGAATTACCCTATTATTTCTATCACCGTCTCCAGTGTACGGTGTAATTAACCAAATTTAGTTACTCGATTTTAACTAAACATAACTAAAAACAGGGCAAATTTCAATCAAAAATATTCGTCAATTATAAAATTATTTTTTTTTTAAATAAAAAAAGTCAACTATTTTTTTTTTTTTACTTTTAATAGTTGTACTACGAAGAACTGACAAAACCAGTTTAACAATTGTATTTTTTTTTATTCCTTTAATACCGGTACTTTATTATTATTATTAGTTTTTTTGAACTCGTAAACAATTTGAGTAAGCACAAAATAATTTTATTAAACGGAGGAAAATGAAATGTCTCTTCAATAGGATGTGTTTTTTTCTAAGAGGAATTTAATCCCGAACCAGTTTTACCACTTCTCTTTAATATGTAATTGTTTCAAATCAAATGTTTCGTTGTTGAAAACCCCCACCTTTAACTCACTTATTCCTTTCCCCTACCAACACGTCACCCATTTATACATATCCCCTCCCACAAACTGACCCTGCCCATCTATTTTTATACATCCACTGTAAAAAGAAAATGAAGAAAGAAAAAAAATCTCTCACGTTGATAAGCATCGCATATTTTGACAAACATTTAAATAAAAAGTGATTACCCGTCGTTGGACGGTAAGATGTCGTGTCGATCCCTGTACAAATTAGACGACACCTCGTGACGGAAAAACTAATCTCTTTCAAAGATCTCTCAAAAGACGATAGGAATTCTCTCATCTTCGAAGGTTACAAATCACTCGGCGCTTGGCATTCCTCGCTCATCTATTTACGTAGAATTTGTGGGAAATACGAAACCACTACGACGGCCAAACAGTATACCCCCCTCCCGTGCTTCATTAATATTCATAAACTACGAACTTATATTAGTGCCTAGTTCAAGCACTTGACGGCTTTTCTTATGTGGGAAATATTTTGCCGAGTGTCTTTCCAACTAGCTCCTTTTCAATAGCTGTGCTCGTGCTAAGTGACTAATTTCAAATGACATATTCAAAATACCGGTATGCTTTTTGTAAAAAAATAATAATAATGAATTAATAATGAAACAAAAAAATAACTTAAGAGCTTAAAGTCGTTTACTCTCTAATGCTTTTCAGAAAATGCATAAGAGAAAACTATTTCTGAAGATTTATTAACTTTTTGTGAAGTTAAATCGTTAAAAATTTTACGGTCACCGCAAAATGTCACATGAGAAAAGCTTTAAAATACCATAAAGAAAATTAGGAATAATTATTTTAATACGTAATTTAAACGTCCAAGACAAATTATAAATGCGAAGATTAGTGATGGTTGGTAAGTTTGTGACAAGAACTTTAACCGTAACATACAATTAGTTATGGAAATTTGTTAAAGAGCTAAAATATGAATGACATTTCTTAAGAATTACAAGTCAAACGTTTTAATTAACTCTTAAAAATTTTTTCTAGATTTTTGGTTTTAGCTCCTGTAGAGTCTAGACAGGTTTTATAATAATAATAATAATAAAAAAAACCCCGTATTGAGAGTTAGTACTAAAACACAATACCAGTACGTCAATGTTCGATGCTTCGTCGCTTAACTAAACGAAAAATGAGAAAAATAAATTACCCTCATAAAGTGAAGAGCTCTAGTCTTGTTAATATCACATTTCGCCTCATATCAAGTTTTAAAAAAATAGATTTCGTAACCCCAGGTAATTCAGACCAACAATCCCGGTTCCTTGCCAGTGGACTCCCATTTCTATTTTAGTTCTAGAACTTGCACTATTTTTATCCTGTGCAAGGTTACTTCGCTACAATGTTTAATAATACTGTATTCCCAATGCACAATTATTATTTCATAAAGTATCCTCCATAAAGTGCATCACATGTAATTTCAATTTTTAATTAAATTTAGCTGATGTGCAACTTTCTTTAACATTGTCTTCATTAACTTATTTAAAGTAGTTCAAAACAAACCTACTGCAAATAATAGAAAAAAACAGAAATCTTAAAAATTGAACAAATAAGTTAATTTATTTCCATTTCGAGCGTGAGTTTCAATTAAAAAAAAAAAAATTCTGAAAGCGTTCTTTCTGTATTTCATATACAATAACTTATACTGTAGTTAAACTCCAAAAAAAAAAATTAATTAATTCGCCTTGACAATCATAAAACAGCAAGCCCTATGCCTAATTATAATGCATAATATTGCATACAGGTAATAAGATTGAATACCATCTTAATAAAGTAAATTCAAAACAAATTTCAATAAAATAAAAATGTAAAAAAAATGCTATTTTTAAAATTATTCTAAGACTAATTCGAGAGAATTTTTTCTTTAAATTACGTGAAAGTGCATAGAGACCGTACCGTGTTTTGCCGATATAAATAATAAATAAGCCTAATTTAAATAAATAAATAATCAAGAAAAGAAAAAATTATATTTTTATTCCTCGATTTATACATCTGCCGTATTGAAAATTACTTTGAGATCTGTTTTCCCCATCCAACCGCATCAAAAAATGCGCGTGAGTGAGTGCGTGCGAGTGCAATAATGAGGGTTGGGATTGTATGCAAATGAGGTCGATCGGTGTGTGTGTATGTGTGGGTGTGCGCGCCGTATGAAAATTCGTTTTTATGATTTATATCCGATTAGAAGTTGTATCGAGACGTCAACAAAGACAAATTGTTCGGATAAACAGATTTGACATTCCACCACCCTCCATTCTTCACTCCCCCCGCCCTCTCCCCCGCAAGCCCCATCTCATTTCCTATAACAACAACAATATTCAAAGTCTCCTATTTTCTACATTAAACTCGTTATTAAACTTTAGTTTCGAATTCCGCCGCTCTTTTCATTTCCTTTTTTTTTTTGGCGATGATTCCGCGTTTAATTTTCCGCTTCCAACTTCGTGCGTGCGATACGTGATAGGCCCCGTTTCGCTCCGATAAAAACCCACCGCTAAAAGTCCCCCTACCATAAACACGCGGCCCTAATGCGCTTTCCAATTGAAACAAATTCGCATAAATAAAAATAAATAAATGACCTCATGCGAAACTAAAAAAAGTAAACCTTTTTTTATTTATTTATATACGAGTAGCCTATATTTTCTTTTTTTTTTTTTTTGATGAAAAACATAAATAAAATGAAAAACTTTGGATATTCGATGAGTCGTTCTTTCCAACTAACATTTTGTTGATATTCTACAGCGAAAGCAACTGAAACGAAGAACAAAACAATAAAGCGCATCCTAATTACGAGTATAATTTTTTTTAAACCATAAACAACATTAAATGATTAAAAATAATACGACTTTTCATTACCGGGATTTTCCGAGTAGAGGCGCCCCCGTATAAAGGCGCATTGGGCTTGTAAATGGTTTTTGTTTCCAAATAGA
>JAQGAZ010002958.1:0-14085 GCA_034692225.1 Polydesmus complanatus
AAGTTGAAATTTTGAATTAAAAACCTGGGTTTTCTATCAAAATTCAAATCTTGCGTGCATTTTGAGACACCCTATATAATGTAAAAATTTCATAAGTTTTGGTCCAGCCGTTTCTGAGCTGTGCGATAACTGACAAACAGACAGACACACACACACACAAAAAAAAAAAACACCCTCTTAGAATTATAATATACAGGTAGATTTTTAAATTTTAAAAAATTAGGAAATGAATTTTTCACATTTTTAATTTGGTAACAATTACTGTAAATTCAAAGATTTTATTATTATCCAGTAGGCCTACTGTACATGTAGCCTATATATACCCTGTAGGCTACAGTAAATTTAATCTTTTTGAGTATCTTTCATACGGTATAAATAATAATGGTAATACCGGAGGTCCGGACTTTAGATTTAAAGTTTTAAGAATTCCTTTTTATTTAACACTCATTTTTTTAATACTTTATAAGCCATGGGCCATCTGTACACTAGTGACACTGGTTATTACCTATTCTTCTTTGACTAACAAGGGCAAATTGCAGCCTATTTAAACATTTATTTTTTTTTTTTAATTTATTTTTACATTTTTGCTGTCCCATACTGGTCCCATGTAAAGACAGCAGGAAGACAGAGAAGTCTGAAAACCAAGAATGTCATCCTTTTAATGTTAAAGAAGAGAAGGGTATCCAGGGCTTGGACCCGTAACAACACCTTTCTCCTCAGTCTCCAAATACTGTAGCTGGATTACAGGAGTGCGCTAAGCACTCTGGTTCAAAGAACTTAAATAAATTTTATAATACGCAAACAATTTAATAAAAAATTGTTAGCTTACGACGATAAAACGTTAAATTTAAATAAATAATAATAAAAAGCCAAGTCATTATCATAGATATTAGATTGGTACTGGTACAATCGGTAATTAAAATCTTAGGTTAAAGTTGTTTAAGAAAGCGCTACAATTAACACTCTTGTCGGTGTTTAGAAGCTTAATGTAACTGTTAAGAATTAGACACCAAAAAAAGTAGAACAACCTCAAGAGGGAATGAAAATATAATATAAATTAGAATTTGTGCCATTTAACCCAATAATTCATAATTTTAAAGTTATCACAAGATTAAAGGTTTAACCTTTTTTTTATAGCAAGTGTCAGCGACAAGTGTCAGCGACAAGTGTCAGCGACAATAATTCAAAAATCATTAAAAATTTTAAGTTATTTTTGAATATTTAGTTTGAATATAATGTACAGTACATATAAAAAAAAATAAACAAAAATGAAACTACATGACATTGTACAGTAAAATAATGCTTAATGTTAGCATCGTTATTATCATTAATATTTGATTTCCTTTCATGGTATTTGATTTCCACTGTCCTATTTTTAGTACTGTATCTTTTTTAGTTTTTACTGCATATCACTAGATGGCGGTGAAGTAGCTTTAAATATCTGCTAGAGGGAGCTATGGTAGGTAAATACTGTACGCGAAATTTGTGTAATGGAAGATGCAGCAGCGATGCTTACGCACATACAGACTTACATTTACGAGTAAGTTCAAAGTAGTTTACTACGTGGGAAGTTCAACATCTGGATTTGGTAAATAGTTCAGCGTATATTTTAAGTTTGATGTTAATATCGCTATTTGTGCCACACTTAAGAACTTACGCGCGATTAATTGATCGAAAGTCACGGTGTTAATCGAAAATCAATTGAAAGTTGTGTGTCGCGTATACGCCTTTCGATGGCGGCACAGCCCATTTTGGAATATTTAGCTTCTCAGCAAGCAGCACGTCTACTTACTAGGACGTCAAAATGAAGATAAATCAACTTTCTGGGTATTTATATAAATCAAATTAAGTAACCTAGAAAATATAATATCTATATATATTTTTTTTTTTGTTTTGTTTATTTTATGTCAGTTGCAATAACATCATTTTGTGGACGTTGTATGCGGCTCGTCATTCCGCACCCAATTTTCTAAATGAGTGAACTAATTTTTGGCGTAAAGCGAATGTAAAAAGAATCACCTAACAATCAACGATTTGGCGATTATAAAATCATGATTTCCAAAGCTTTTGAGTGTAGAAAGTTTTCCGCTAACATGTTCAATTTGAGCAAGTGCCAACACTGTTTTCGCTCGAAAGAAGTTCACACGGCTGAGGCATTGGATTGCAACAGGGTAAGAAATTAATATAATATTATTACGAATGCAATGTTTAAATATTTGCACCTACGTGGACGCTCATAAATATATTTGCAAAAAAATTCTCATCTCGCCGAATGAAATAAAAGTTAACGGGGCTTATTGGGAGATCGAGTGATGTGTCGCCAAAGTTCAGGAGGACACAAGTAGGAGGGGCGTTTGTGGCGAACAAGTAAAAAAGCCTGCAGGATCAAATAATTTACGAAAGTTCGAATAAGGTGTTTCATCAAGACTCGTTAAATGCCTATAAAATTTTAACTGGCTAATAAACACACTTTTTTTTATAAGTTACTGCATTTTTATTTACTGTACAAGTTTGAATTTTTTTAAAATTTGAATTCAATACCAAGTTTTTTTTTAAGAATGAAGTTTTTATTAATCGTTTAATTTTTCGTATGTTTTTCCTTTATACAGCAAAAGAATGAATGGTGAATTTCGTTTCGCATATTTTTCATCCTTCTTTTTGTGAACTTAATAGATAAGGAATCTCATTATCAGAAGATAGGAATAATAACTTTTTTCTTTCTCTCTTTAACTTTCTCTCTTCCCTACACAAAATGTGTACATAACTGGCAGTGTTAACATTATTCTCTCTGCCACTTTAGTCTATTCAACTTTTGCTCATCAGCACTGTCCAATCTTTCGCCGTCCCTTATTTAAGTGTAGAGCAGTACTATAATATTTTTTTTTTCTAACCGATTGAACGTACATGTACTTGTTGCAACCTCTCCCTAGAAGTAGGCCAAAGCTCTCCTTCTTTCTCTGCATCAGCCACCCAACAGGTCTAAACAACACTCACGAGTGAGTAGAGTGAGAGAGAAGAAAAAACTGTTGTAAAAATTGGTAAAGAATTTTTGTCCCGCCTATTTTTTTTTTTTTTCTACCAACAACACCGTAGAATAATGTTCTTTCCATTGGTGTTGTTTCTTAATTTACTACTAAGAGAAAATAATGCTTTCATAAAAAGTGATGCAAATGTGAGATAAGTTACAAATATGATTTGTAACACAATACACTGTACAGTAAAAGATCAAAACGCATTTTTTTTTCGGGCCGTTAATAGATTTTTGTTTATGTATTCTGGATTTTGCTGTAAGCTTACAGTAAAGAGATAGTCAAAGTGTGAGGCATAAAATTCCCCCCTCAACTCGAATCACGTGAGAAGGGAGGGAGGGAACGAACTATCAAAGTTTATTTCACTGTTGTTTAAAATCTTACCTTGGTTTAAAATGTAATGGAGAAAGGTAGAATGTAGATTAAAGGAATATAATATGAAATATAATTTAAAGCGGCCTTGAGATGCTGAAATTATTAGTTCATAACACTCGAAATGTCCAAGAATGCTACTTTTTTTTTTTTTTTACTATAAAAAAGAATGAGGTGGATGGTAAGAAAATTGTTGACCGATACTTAAAAGTAATAACTTCTACACCACACTCAGGCGATTTAAGAAGAAAAAATAATTACTGTGTACGCAACAAATATTTTTTTTTAGAAGAGTGCTTTAATCTTTGGTTTTATGAGATTAACTAGGATTTAGAAATTGATCGCTTGTGACATTATCGTTTGAGCAAGAAGAATTGCGTTTGAAGTAGCGTTAAATCAAAACAATTACATGTGCTGCGCAACGCTGAATCGCTTTTTTTTTCTATTAAACATTTGACAGAATGCCAATTCTAACTACTAAAGGTAATTTAATGTTGCACAATTATTATTGCTTGAGAATGGTTATTTACAATGTTCGCTCGTTGGTTATTCCAATTATTAAGGTGTAGTGTGTAGGCTAGGTTAATACCTGAAAGAGACGGAACTAGGGACAACGGCCTTGACCAATGAAATTTTAATTGTGTCACGTCAAATATGCAGATAGAATTTATTCCTAACTAATCTAGCTTAAATAGATGTCTAGCCTAGCCGCAAGAATAACCTTCGATCGCTGGAAACAACTTATTTTCGATGTACAGGCAAGAGGAAAACGTCATTCGTTGGCAGGATATGTTAAAAGAAATTCTTATCAGGTGTTTAATTACATTAGCAAATAAATACGGTTTTCAAACTCGAATTTTCTTTGGTTAATTGCGCTTTTATTCTAATTAGGTTTCAATACTTAAGTTTTTATACAGTGAATATTAAACAGCTTTAAAATGAACAGTACAGGGTACATATTTAAAATATTTTTATATAAATTTTGGCTACATTGTAGCCTCATTCATAGCTACATTTATGCATTGTAGCTCTAAATTAAGAAGTTAATAATTGCTAATACATGTACCGGGTCTTATCTACGAATCTCCCTGCAAACATTCAACATCTCCCTGTAAGCATTCAACATCCATCTCATGGCCGATTACATATGAGTAGTATGTTATTGGCCATTTTTGGCCTAACCTAACCATAAATCAATAACATCTCCTCTGGGTCACCGTACAATACCACATGTGTTAACAAAATTACTAGTCAGCTACTTTCGTACAGGGTGTGTTGAATGCTTCCTAGTTTTGCAGGGAGACTCGTAGATAAGATCCCATGTACCTAATTAAAAAGAAAGATGGAATAGTTTAAAAAAAATTTGGATACCGTATTTTTTTTTTTTTTAACCTTTATTTATTTGAGTGCGTCTTTATAATATCGCATCCCCAGTATTATTTATACGAGAGTAATTCCTAAATAAAGGTCGTTAAAAAAATTTACTCATAAAAAGATTTTTTTTTAGTTTTAGTTTACTACAAATCTACCTAATATTTCCACATAATTAAATATTTTTCCAAACATTTTTAGTACTTAAACGACAGCCCAAATGACACCCACTGCTTGACGATCCGCCGCCACTCATTATTTTTTTCATTGTTTTTAATTTATTCATTTTTTTATCAATTCTTTTTTTTATTAACTTGTTTAATTTCTTTAAAAAAAATTTACAATTTTTCTTAATTTATTTTTATTTTTATTTAATTTTTCTGTCATATTTTTACTTGTACAGTATTTTAAATTTATTCATCAATTTATTTCCATACATTTTTTTTTGTCAACTTATTTATTAAAACTGAAAAAAACTGATTGGTGGCGGATTGTTGTGCACTGGGGGTCAAAAAAGCTATCGTTTCGGTACTAGAAATGTTCGTAAAAATATGCAATTATGCATAAATGTAAGGTAGATAATTATGTAGTAAACTAAAACTGAAAATAAAAATGCATTTAATGATTTTAATGCTATATTGGCCTATAGGGCACTGGTCGGTTTTTTTTTTTTATTTTTTGCTGTCCCATAGGGACATCTTAGCATGTCACATTTACATAGGGTTAATGGAAATTTCGTTAAGCGCGTTAACACGCGCCGACATATGCTTCCACCTCCCTATCTTCTATCTAATGGATGGCAGTACTGTCTTGAAACAAATACTGTACTCGAGTGAGCGTCAGATCCTCCTCTACAACTTTAGTTAAGGCATAGTAATTATAGTTAAGGAGACATATTCGAAAAAATTAATGGTTGCATTGTTATAAAGCGAAGAATCGACCCTAGTGCTCATCGTTCAAATTAAAGTAACTTGCTGTAATGCCTACACTGCTGTAATTTAAGTTTGAATTTTTTTAATAAACCAAAATGCAGAAATAATCTTTAGAATGTGCTTTTTAATTTCCTGCATTCATTTTTCAACATATCCAACATGCCAACGATTTAACAAGTTTTTTGAAGCCATCATTAAAAAAGTCAGCACTCTTGTCTCTGCAACTAGGCTCTCACAATAATCTCAACTTTTTTTATCGGTTGCATGTTCTTTCAGCTTTGGGAAGAGATGGAAATCACATGGTGCCAAATTTGAGCTGTACGGTAGATGTCGTACAGTGGTGAGATTTAATCTCTGAAGTACAGCCATGGTGGCACTTGACAACCAATCTTCTGCACTAGGGTTCATTCTTTGCTTTATAACAATGCAACCGTTAATTTTGACGAATAATTTTCGTTAACTTAAGTTGTAGAATAGAGTCTGACGTTCACTCCAGTATTTATGTCAAGACAATGCTGCCATCCGTTGAAAAGATATGGAGGTGGAGGCATTTCTTATCGTACAATCTTCCTCGTACAATAACAGAATCTTTCAAATTACTTTTCAGGGTTGCGGGCTAGTCGTACACAGATTTATGGGAAAAAAAAATTTTACATGTTCAAATAAAAATGGGATAAATTAATTTTAATGGAGGGGGAAAAAATACCGGGTGTCTGAGAAGGTACTGATCGATAAAGAATTGCGATTAAAAAAACCCAGCAAACTGAGCAAAGCTAAAAACTTAAAAATGATGTCATTTTACAGAGAAAGTCAGGGAGGTTTTTGGGTAAAATTCAATAAATACTAAAAAAATTCAATAATTCAAAAAGTAAGTTTTGATTCTCATTCTTGTGATAACAATGAAATAACAATGAAACAAAAATGTAACACCTCTTCGAAAACAATGAAATTAGTAACAATTCTACAGACATTCGATATGATTGTGAATCATTTGGGATTAGTTCTGAACTTATGTTGAACTTCTGTGCCTCATTTGCTCATTTTTGTCTCATAATAACTTTGAAACTTTTATATCTTTAATTTCAGAAAGATTTATATAAAATAGAAATAAAAAAAACCAAAGCAAGTTAATTTAAAAAAATTAAATAAAAAAGTATATCTTCGCTTTTTTTTATATCAAAAAAATTTTTTTTTTGTCAATTACTTTATTTAAAAATTATTTTCTACTTTTTAGTGCACGAAAAGCGTGTTTTTTAGTTTTTTTAAACTATAATTTTTTTATGTCTTAAATTCTAATTTTTTTTATTTAGGCCTACTTTACAGTATCCTATATTTTTGGAAATTTTGGATTTAATAAGTTAGTCTCAAATACGGTAGTTGAATACAGTATTATAATTTGTATTAAGATTGACTAATATTAAGAGCCTTGTTTCAGAGAAAATGTGAGCCCCGGAAAAACTACTCATAATATCCCCAATGAAAATATTCTGCAGAATATCTGCAGAAAAATATCCCTTTCTGCAGGATATTTTCTGCATACAGTACTTCTGAAGTTCCCCTCCCTCATTTCTAAGTGTTTTTTTTTTCTTTTGTATTGTTTTGCATGGTTAATTTTTGCTGCGCCTTTTAATTTTGTAATGAGAATGCATTGTACTGTACCTATGTTGGTAAATTTTGACATTTTTTTTTTTTTGTTTTGTTTTTTGCACAGTACAGAATAGGGTGATTTTTGAACTACGATAGTTTTAAAAATGAATAAATTAGTCAAATTTTAACGAAAATGCATTCATTTTTTGTATTTATATTATTTTATTTCAGGCTTACACCTACTGAACAAAAAGTGATAGCTATTAATGACAACAAGACATAATGCGCAATCGTTTTAAATTTTAAGCGATCTAATTTATAACAATTTATACATTTAAAAGGACTAATAGTTTTATAATAAATAAAAAAAAGTTTAAAAACAATATACATCTCTCATTAAACAATAAAAAACAAAATCTGGCATATGACTTCCCCAACTGAGTCGGCACATGTTTACGTGTTTAAAGAAATTTCCATTAACCCTAGCCGGCCGGCAATCGCTTTAGTCTTCAAGCGTAAACGCGTGAGCGCGTTAACACGTGCCGAGTCAGTGGAGGAGGTCATATGCCAAATGTTGTTTATTATTATTAAGTGGAAGATGTTGATGAATGCAAATATAAAAAAAAAGAGAATGCATTTTCGTTAAAATTTGACTTTAGTCGGTATTCTTTATTCATTTTTCAAAACTATTGTATTGTAGGCCTACAGTAATTCAAAAATCACTTTTTACTATTAAAAGTCTTTTGGGTGAGCTAGTTAGGACTTATTGACTTGGATAATGTTGGTTAGATTAATTATTTGAGGAAATTTGATAGATTTACTCATTTTGTTTTACTGTGATGTGAATTGTTAGGCTATTAAAGTTGCAGGGCCCACAACAGCTGCTAATGCTGATGGCCCCGCTCTGATTGGGAATGATAGTACAGTACCGGTATCTGCACTATTGGTGGCGAATTTTATTGAAAATTTTGGTAAAGTGATCAAGCAAAAAGTGAGCGGAGTAACATTAATTTGATTGATTTGGACTGACACTTCTTGACTTCACTGCTGACTGTACATGTATAGTATTTAGTTATCATTTATGTTAAGTTCGTCTCACGTATTTCATTCATTTTTCCCCCATTCTCGAGGGTGAATGCTATGGCTACACACGAACTCGAGTCGCTCCTCGATTTACATAAACTGATAAATCTCGCAACTTATTGCTGAGCAGTACATGCTGTTCTTGACACACTTTACCATTGAAAAGATTCAATCCCAAAAAGGAATAAGCGTCGAGTATTTTTATACAAATATTTACTATCGACGACTATTTTAATAGCAAACTGGATCTCAAAATGTAATAAGGTCAATGTACGTACAGCACGGATACCTAATTTTCACGATTCGGAATACTGTTTAATTTTACAGTCAAACTACCGCTTAGTGAAAATTGCCAATATTATTGCTGGGAAACAATTTCAATTGAGCGCATTTTCTCAAAAATGTAAATTTCTAATGCATTTTATTGTTTAGAATTACATTCATAAGCTTTACGTATTATTTTTTTAATTTTTGCAATAAACTTTAATTTGCCGAGAACAGTTTTAAAAGGGTATAAGAAAATCGATATACTGTACAGTACATTATTTTGTGGCCAAGGGATGACGTTATCGTCATTGGTTTTTCACATTGTGTTAAAATTAAGTTTAATTACATGTAATGTATCTTTTAAATTTTAGCATGGAAAATTTCACTTATGAAAAATGTCATTTTTTGAATTTTTAAGTTTTTTTTTTATATAATTTTTTTGAATTAACTAAGAATTATTGTTTTTTTACACAAAAAACATTTATAGTTTTTCTGTAAAACGACATCATTTTTAAGTTTCTAGCTTTGCTAGTTTTTTTTTTTAATCGCAACTATTCTTTATTGACTAGTACCTTCTTGGATACCCGGTATATTAATAACTTATTAAACAGTTTAGTAATTGCAAGATGCCGTTTGGTGATAGCAGACGTGCATTTTCCTCTTTCGGAAGAAAATTTAAGAGCACCACTAAAGCGAGGCGCCATTATTGCGGGAATCTACTGTACATGTACTGTACTTATTTAAAGCAGAAATATGCAGAATTGAGTAGTGTTCATTACTTCGCTAAAGTGATTTTTTTTTTTACATTCTATTTGACAACAGTTTCGGAAGTTTGAGAATTTTTTTTATCGAATACAGTACTGTATTTCAGACCGAAAATTTTTTTTTATTGTACAGTATTTTAATTTTAAAGAGAAAACAGTTTTGAAGTTATATCTGTTTTTTTATTATTGGCTTGTTTTACTTTCACTTTCATTTGAAGCTCTGTAAGCTCTTCGTTGCGCAATATGACTTCCAATAGGGTTCTCTACATATTTAGCAAGATAATAACGTATAAAGTGAATTTTGTTTTGTAATTATTACGTGTCAAACTGCTCGGAGTTGAAAGGAAATGAAAATATATTTTTAACTGTTTTGAAGGCGGTTTCAATAAATTTGGACCATTATAATAATATTTTAAGTGATTGGCACTCATGAGACTTTACGTTCACACGGCATTAAGCCAACTAGCCATATAATACTTGGTAATAATGAATGACTTGCTCTCGTTTACACGCCATCATCATCGTCATTATGCTTATGATATATTTCTTTTTTGGCTTTTGTGATTTTTTTTATTGCATCAAACCTTCCTGGTTCATTGAACATACATGTTCTAATTTTTTTTAACGAAATATATCTTATGCATTAAATGTAAATTTTTTTTTACAGTTTAGTCTGATTTTTAACTTCTATTTTTGCTACTTTTTTTTATGATTAGCAATAAATGAGTCATTGCGTGCAACAGTGGCATATCAAATTTAAATTTTAGTTTTTTTTAAAAGTTGAAAAGTGATACCGTACTGTAGGTTACTTTAGTTATGGAAACTTGATCTTATTGATACATACAGTACTTACAGGCTTATTTATTATGCTGTAATTACATGAAATTGTATTGTAACTTAACAGATTTATTGCAATTTAATGTACTGTACTGATAACAATTTAAATTTGAAACCGTTATGAGTTGCGTTACTTGAAAAAATTAATTTAAAATGCGAACTTTCACTGAAGGATTTTTTTTCATAACGAAATTAAATAAATAAAATTTAAAAAATATTCGTAGTTGGATAGTTTGTTAGTTACAATGACAATGTAAAATTTGAACTTCCTTAGATGTCTGAAAAACCTAAATTACGCGGTAAAAAAAGTTTCCAATTTAGGTAATGGTCAAAGACATGTTAACCAACATGTTCACCAAAAAGTTTAAATACAGAGCTAAAATTTAATAAAATTGCACGAACTTTTTGACCCGTTCTCGTATAATACCCAACGACAAAAAAACCAAAGATACGTACATGTACATGCAGCATAAGAAATAATCTTCGATGTTGGCAAACGACAATTAATTTAAGAGGACTTCAAATTTTCCCTAAAATGATAAATTATTAAGTTTATTTTGCTACCCATATTTTCTCTATTGTTGAAGGCATTTCGCGGTACATGTATGTCCATTGTTACAATAAATACCTTATGCTGCACTACATTGAATTTCTACACCCGAATTTCTCAAGTATCGTAATTTTAAAATTTTGTTAAAGTAAAAGCAACTTTGTAATTACTTTTGTATTGTAAGCTAATATGTTTAGCACTTTTATATTTAATCATTTTAAGCCAAATATTCTGCATCTAGTATGAAAGAAGGTATGAGGTAAACAAAAATGTGCAACATTGAATTTTTAAGTTACCTGTGCGATATTCGATTTGAACAATATTCAATTTTTTTGAATTTAACTACAGTATTTACATATAAGCCGGTAAATTCTACAGCCCCTTTGGCGTATACTGTATAATACTTTATATAAACGGAAATGTTTACTTTAGCTAAAACAAAGATGGGCGTAATTTATTTCGTCGTATTTCCTCTTGGGTGATCACTATCGGTGAGTAAACATAATTTATAAAAGGAAATAATTATGCTCATGGATTAGATCATAGCTATGATTAAGCAATATAAAATTTATCTTTATACATGTACTACTAAAAAACTAATGATAAAATATCGAGATAAACAAAATGTTCGGTGGCAACCAAAATCGAATTAATATTACCGGTATGTTAATTTTAATAGGAAAAGCGTTAATGCACTAATTATTTTATATGCCGCCGGAAATATCGACACGGTCTGCCAAGATAGTTGGCCTAAGTTTTTTTTTTGTCTGCTAGCCTATGAAGAATACTGTAGTAGAGGATCGGGATATTCGTGGTACAAAAATTTAAAGATTTCGCAGTGGCATTTTCGGATAAAGTAGTTTGGCCTAGACCGCATTCTGGTGACATAATTATTATTATACACTTGCTGATGAGACTAAGTCTTGTAAGAATATGCAATTACTGTAAATACAGGCTGGTGGAGGCTATACTTTATGTTCCAGAATAAGCGATAACTTTAGCGATTACAGCTGGGGTAACTATTACTCAATCTGTCTACTAATCAGTTCACAATTTTAAATTTTTTAAAAAATGTTTACAAATTTTTGAAAATTTTAATCTTTAACTGCTACAGATTCTTCCGTTTCTCTATAAAGTTTACTTTTGTACCTATCATTGTTTTGTGCCATTATCTTTACAATCTTACTGTAATTATTATGCACTCACTATTTTCAACGCATGGCATGGAATCATTGGAATGCTGGCGGCATTCTTGTCTGACTCTTGAACGCTATGCCGCCACCACCTATGATCTCTTTGAAATTGTTTGTGTTTAACAATGTTTTATTAGTCTATATATTAGTTTTATAGTATTATTTAATTTCAATTCATTTGGCCCCTTGTATATTAGGCAAAGTTATTTTACACCTCCAACACAAACACGTTATTACGATGAAACATTAAATACGAGAGTACAGTGGCCCACCTGAGCCATCCAAACAAAACCTTGCGCTTAACGTTCCGTAAGCGACGTTAAGTACGTTAACTTGTAAAGTGAAGTCATCTGATAACTTGCGTTTAGCTATGGATTCTATTCCGGCCCTTTTTTGCAAGTTATAACGTCATAACATAACTTGCGTTTAGCTATGGATCATATTATGTCGGCCCTTTTCGCAAGGTATGCTATGACGTCATAACTTGCAAAAAGGTGCCGGCATAGAATCCATAGCTAAACGCAAGTTATCAGATGACGTCACTTTACAAGTTAACGTACTTAACGTAGTTAACGGTCTCTATTGTATACAGAAAATGTGGTAACTTTCATATAGTCAGTGTATAAATATAGCCTACTAATATCAATTACGCTGTTAATTAAACAAAAAAAAATTACTTTGGTTACATATTATAGATTCTAGAACAATAGAATTACTTGTACATAATTTTATAATATCAATAATTAATATACCGGTTTAAACCACAAAATAAACTCATAAAACGTTCATCCGGCAGTGGCGGCAGAGAGTTCCGAAGAGCCAGAACAGCGCCATAATAATTATTACCGGTATTAAAATACCGTATACAATGTACAGTGAAACTCGGTTATTTCAAACAATAGAGAATTTGCGCTTAACGTCACGTAACATTTAAAGTGACGTCATAGCATAACTTGGGAAAGGTGCCGGCATAGGATCCATAGCTAAACGCAAGTTATGCTATGAGCCTATGACGTCGCTTTGCATGTTAACGTACTTAACGTCGCTTACGTGACGTTAAGCGCAAGGTCTCTAATCAGCGGGGGTCGCACCACGATCTCTCTATACAGTACACTGGTCTCGACTCTCGCAGGCTCTTAACGATTGCAGCGCCACCATTTAGAGAGTTTGTCCCTAACTATTTTTTCCCATTGAAAGTGGGCGGAGCTGACAAACCAGTACATCTAATTCTGTTTTTACTCGGTAGAATGTTTCCTGAAAACGCGTGTAAAAAAAATCGTGCAAAAAAAGACATTGAATCAATGGGAAAAAGGAAGATTGGTTTCAAAAATACGGAAAAAAATATGTTTTTTCCTTGGTCCCTCCTTTGGTCACAAAATCACTTTCACATTTTTTTTTTCATTCATTTTTATTATAAATTGTAGTGCAAACTAAACATATCTAACGGAGCATAAATTAAGCCCTAAAGTCGCAGGAGTACCAAAATTATGCTAAAGGCAACTTAAGCGTGAAAAAAAAAATGTGAAAATTTTTTTTTTTTTTTTTCGATTTTATGTAAAAAAAAATTTCAAATTGGGTTAAACTTCGTAAAAAACCCTTTTAAATCAAAATTACTCATGTAAAAAGAGAATGAAAATTTATTTTAAAACCGTGTTATTTCAAATCCGTGTAAAACAGAACCAGGTGTATATAGAGCGATAGATAGAGAGAGGTTATAGAGTTAAAAGCAGTATTTTTATTCGATGAAGTTAAGTTCATAATATTTTTTTTTTTTTAAAAAGGCACAAAATTTGGATTGAAATTTGAATTTCATTACCAATATTCCATGCCTCCCCCCCCCTTCCATCTCACCTTGGGATCAACTTTTAATGTTATGGGAAAAAAAATTAATTTTATTAATGTAAATATTCACGGCGAAAAAAAAAGACGACTATGTATACCGCTAAACATCAGCCCAATCCGCCGATACCGCCGATCATCAATTTTTCAGTTTTTCTTTAATTTATTCATCAATTTTTCTATAAATTTATTCATCAATTTTTCTATAAATTTATTCATCAATTTTTCTATAAATTTATTCATCAATTTTTCTATAAATTT
>JAQGAZ010002959.1:0-14082 GCA_034692225.1 Polydesmus complanatus
CCGGGACCGGCCAATTTTGTCCACTATACCCGAGTGTCCATTATAAGCGAGTCCATTATAACCAAGTTCTACTGTATATCCCCAAATAATAAATTACAACCTGTGAAATATTATTTAAAGTTTAAAACTTTTAAATTACATATATGAGAACAGGTCAAAAAGTTTGTGCAACTTTATTAAATTTTTGCTTTATATTTAAACTATATTTATTCTTTTCAGTGAACATGTTGATTAAAATGTCTTTGACCAATTCTAAAAATGGCAACTTTTTTTAACATTTAATTTAGGTTTTTCAGCCATTAAACGAAATGGGTTTTTTTTTTGTTTGGCGATTTGTATTGTAATTGTATAACGAATTATTTTTCCATGTAAGACCAAAATTTCGTGTTGTACAAAGCATGTTCTGTGAAAGTGGTATCAATTAATTTTTTGTGTTAGACTGAAATTTTGTAATATAAACCCGTGTTATACATGGCCAACCTGTACCGCATTACTAAGTAAAATGATACTTAGCTTTTTAATGTATGCAAATATTTCGCTAACAGGTCATAATTTGGACTTATTTTTAAGTAACTGTTTAAACTCTGCCAAATATATAAAATTATTTTGGAATTGCTTGGCAAATTCGTCATCATTATTGCCATTGCTGATAATAAAATTTCTCCCAGTAGCTCAATTTTTTTTCTACATCATCAATTATTTTTTTTGTCCCTGAAGAGTACTCCAAATCCTACTTAAACTTAAAATTATTTTGAAGCATATCTCCTAAAACAAACTTTTCTGCCTCACACAGCCTGGTGTATTAAAGTGCTTGCAGTGCACCTTTTATAACGGCATTAACTCATTTCCCTTTAATCTGTGACATGACATCTGCTTTTTAATTATGTTAAAAATTTTAAGCCAGGGAATCCACGCTATTTTTGAGAAATACTGCAAGCCAATAATAGATATTGTTAACTTTGTGTTGTCACAAGCACACACCCGCAAAATTTTCTTGTGGCATTCATCTTGAGTTTCAATTTGTGTGCATGTGTTTTTTATAATATTTATTTATTTGAGTAAAGAATTTGTGCTGTAGTTTATATAAACTTTTAAAAAAAAATTGGCTGCAGCTTTGGGAAAAAAGCGAGGCATGAAAGTTTTTTTTGGAAAAAATGACAAATTTATCTTCTTTTTTTAAACTAAATACAGCGAAACCCGTTTATAGTGCGCCCACTTATAGTGCGATTTTGGTCTTGTCCCTTGAACAGTGCTATTGAAGCTAATGTTAAAAAAACCTGCTTAAAGTGCGCCCACTTATAGTGCAATCTGGATTACAGTGCGATCATATTTTGGTCCACAGAGATGAAAAGTGTATAATAAGACCGTATTTAGTAAAAACTACTTAAATTAATTAAAAAAAAAAAAAAAACTATTACAAATGTGATCCTTTTAATAATTTTGAACTTTCTATCTAGTTTTTTTTTCTTGCCAATTACAATACATGTACATGTATGTTTGTACAAACAGTCAATAAAATTGGATAAAAAAAATATTTTTGAGCAAATGCTCCATTTCAATGAAAAAACCACTTGGTTACGATTTCTTTCATTTCCCACATATAATGCGATCCCTCTTATAGTGCGAATTTTCTTTGGTTTTTTGAATCGCGCTGTAACCAAGCTTCACTGTAGTAACATTGTCAACAATTCAGCTCAATCTCAGTTAACATTAATAATTTTTTTAGTAGTGCTACTGCCCCCCAAATTCTGCCACACTCACTGGTGCCCCCCTAAAACTGTCCTGCACCCACTGGGGCAGTACCATCCAGTTTGAGAACTAGTGATGTACATGTCATAATATTGCTATGTACTACTGTGATTTACAATTATCAGATTTATATACTGTACTGGTTTTTAAAATGTCAATTTATTTTGAAAAGGTTAAGGGTTTAGTCAATAGTTTAATACGTTTTAGTTTATAAAGATTAAACATCTGTTTGCAGCAACAGGCATACATCTAAGTTACTGCCTTTGCACATAAAGCCATTGCAAGTATATCCTACAACAAATAAATTACAACATGTGAAATATTATTTGAAACTTGAAACTTAAATTACATATACGAGGGTGGATCAAAAAGTTTGTGCAACTTTATTAAAGTTTTGCACTTTATTAGAACTATATTTATTCTTTTTGGTGAAAATGTTGGTTAAAATGTTTTTGACCAATACTTAAATTGGCAACTTTTTTTACTACCTAATTTAGGTTTTTCAGCCATTAAAAGAAGTGGGATTTTTTTATTGTCAGCAATTTGTATTGTAATTGTATAACAAATTATTTTTCTATGTAGGACTGAAATTTCATGTTGTACAAAGCATGTTCTGTGAAAGTGGTATCAATTTACTTTTTGTGTTTGACCAAAATTGTGTAATATAAACCCGTGTTATACATGGCCAACCTGTACCGCATTATTAAGTAAATGATACTTACAAATAAAGGTTTTGAATCTTCAGCTTCACCTAAGCTTTCCAACGTACACAAATATTTCGCTAACAGGTCAGAATTTGGACTTATTTTTAAGGAACTGTTTAAACTATGCCAAATATATAAAATTATTTTGGAATTGCTCGGTAAATTCGTCGTCATTATTGCCATTGCTGATAATAAAATTTCGCCTTGTAGCTCAATTCTTTTCCTACATAATCAATTATTTTTTATTTTTGAAAAGTACTCCAAATCCTACTTAAACTTAAAATTATTTTCACGCATATCTCCTAAAGCAAACTTTTCTGCTTCACACAGCGTGGTATATTAAAGTGTTTGCAGTGCACCTTTTATAACGGCATTAACTCATTTCCCTTTAATCTGTAACATGACATCTGCTTTTTAATGTTAAAAATTTTAAGCCAGGGAATCCAGTTTTTTTTCGAGAAATCTTGCAAGCCAATCATAGATCTTATCGTTAACTTTGTTTGATCGCAAGCACACACTTATAAAATTTTCTTGTGGCATTCATCTTGAGTTTCAATTTGTGTGCATGAGTTTTTTTCATATTTTTTGAGTAAAGAATTTGTGCTGTAGTTTATATAAATTTTGAAAAAAAAATTGGCTGCAGCTTTGGGACCTTATGTTTAGTGCTTCTTATTACCATAGCCTCCTTTAATATTGATGGCCAACTCATATTTTAAAGAGTATGGAAAACACCTTTATCAGCTGTCACCATGACAGTTGCTCATTACCAGCAGTTGGGCCTTAGAAACCACTGTTTACACCACTATAATACAGGCTGTTTTAACTTGCTTACATTTTCAGATTTTTAAATTGGGATATTGGTTTGTTCATAAGAGCAAAAATAAGCGAAATAAACAAAATCTAGAAAATATCACATTTTAACAATTTAAATAAAATTACACTACATTGTACTGTAAGAAATTTGGAAGTAATGTGAGTGAGGGAAATGTGGTACACAAAATGCATGTACATGTACAGTGTAATAGGGGTATTTAAAAAGTAAGTTTCCCAAATCAAGAAAATTGAAAAAAAATAATAATAATTACAAACAATATTTATTTACTATTACAGTATATGCTATTCATCATTCTTTATTTTTACATAAGAACATTTTATTCTAAACATTTCTGGTACCTATAAGCAGCAGCTTTTTGATTTCCATTTTATAAAAATCTGTTGCTAATTTTCACCGATCAAGTTTTTTCATTTATGTTTTTCAGTTATTTTTTTTAATTTTTTTTAAAATTTTTTCTAATTGTTTTCTAGTTTAGTTTTATGATTTTTTGCAGTATTATGTTTTATTTTCAACTTTTTTCAGTAATATATTTTATTTTCAACTTTTTTTAATCAATTGTTAAGATTTATGTGTATTTTAAATATAGGCCTACACTGTATGTAATTATATTTATCGATTTATTTGCATTTAATTTTGCATTTAATTTAAAAAAAAAAGTTTTTATTTAGCGATAATTGGTGGCATACTTTTATAAAGTGAGGACCAGTAAGCTGTTGTTTAGGTACTAAAAGTGTTTGAAAAAGATGCAATTATGTAGAACAACAGAAAAATAGTGTACCAAAGTGAATAAATATTGCTTGTAATTCTATAATTATTCTTTTTTTTTTCTTTGTAAGGGAAACTGATTTTTTAAATAGGCTACCCATAGTATTTATGTGTGTGCATTAAACAGTTTTTCTGCTTTAAATTTTTTTTTAAGTTGCTTTCCCAACTTTTTTTGTCCATTCTCACATTTTTCAGTCTTAAACAGGTTTCGCTGACTTGATTTAATTTTGTTCATTAATAATAAAAAATAATTATTTATATAGCATAGTTTTAAAAAAAAGTTGTATTCTGAAAGGCAGCAATAATATTTAACAAGAAAAATTATTACTACTGGTAATTGATTATTGTTGTACTATTTAAATCTATACTATAACTAGCTGAAGTACCTGTGCTTTGCTTTGGGAAGGATTTTGCTTGTGTCAATTTAGGTACATTAAACAAAGTATAATATTTACCTTTTGTAATTTAGATTTTTCCTTGATCTGATATTTTATTCTACATTCATGAATTTTGTTAAACCTTTATAAAAAATTTATTATTCTTAAATTTTTTCCAGCATTTTAAGGTATTCAATGGACTACACCAAAGCATTTAATTTATAAAAAAAAATTAAGTGCATATTTAGATTTTTTAGTAATGATAAAATTAAGTGCATATTTGCATTTTTTAAGTAAAAATAAAATGCTAATGAATAAATGTTTTAATTAATTTGCAATTTTAATTTTCTAAATCCCATAAATTACACTGGTATTTTTTTGGGCTGATTGTAATGCTTCTGCAAAAGTTTGATTACATCAAATAGACGCAATTTTTACAGTACTCCAATTTTTGGAGTAACAAATATACCCATGCCTGGGTTACTAAATTTGCAACCTTCAGTCTAAAAATATTTAAACTTTAAAATGCAAAATTTAATTAAAAAGTTTACGCAAATGAGAATACATTGCTGGGCAAATGGTGAGAAGCATCTGTTTCCAAGAGGATGCACTTAAAATCAATGTGTGACACCACATCATGCAACTGTGTCATGCTGAGGAAAGTTACTAAATTTGTGAATCCTATATACAAATTAGGAAAGTGCGATGTCCATTCTTGCAATTGTTTCCAATCCTCTGCATAACCATGCTTGTGTATACGATGATCATAGAGCATAATCTATAATGATAGTAATATTATCTATAAACAAAGAAAGGAAGAACATTTTTTTTGTTTGTTTTAATATTTGCCAAGTATCTTTCTTAGCATCTTGAGAGTGTATAACGATGGGCAACTGTAATTTAATGGCAATTTTAAGTTGCTCTTGAAATACTAATTTCTGTATCTTTCAAGCAGAATTGTGCCTATATACATTGAACTTAAAATTTGTTTTATAATTATACAAGTTTATAAATTATTACCTCAAATAATCCAATCCTATTTCTCCCACAGCCACAATTTTTTCATGCTGCAGACCTTGCATTAAAAGTGAATCATTATGCAAATTATAATGTTCAACACTGCAAGGATGACAACCAAATGCTTCATAAACACTTTTCATTCAGCAAATACTGATAACATTTTTCCTGACAGGAATGATTATTCCAACATTTAATTTATGTTGAACAAAACTTGTACACTTACAGAGCCAAAATATTTCGGATTATCAAAAATATTTATGCAACCATCAAAGGCTGTAAGGAAAAACTAGACATGCATTGACATCTTTTGAAGATTTTAAATACCAGAATGCAAACATACTCTATGAAAGTTCTCCTTATTTTCACTACTGCACATCTTTCAGGCAGCCCTTGCACTGTTTAGCTAAATGGTGTAGCAGCATTTAATAGAAAATTTAACTTGTAAAAATTTGATAGTTTTAACAGCTATTAACATTTAGTACTGTAAAATGCATTGTTTTAGTTAAAAATTACTATTAAAAATTGTGCCTAAAGCAGATGCCAGAAAAAAGGTAGAAAGTTATTGTTGTGAGTGAGGTAATGACATTATAGTAGTGAGTTGTTTGGTCATTCAAGGTTGATTTAAAAGTGTTGTATAGATTAAGGAATGCTTGTAATATTTTTTAAAATATTTTTTTATATAGTATTTTTTGAAGGTTTGAGTTTTAAGAGCATCCACAGTTATATTTTAATACCTGTGTTTTAAAAATAAAATTTAATGGTATTTTCACTTTGTCCTTTTTAACTGTTTAATCGAAACCACAATACTTAAGGTGACAAAAAGGAGAGGCAGTTAGCTGTGAGTGAGTTTTTTTATTTTATCTGCAAAGATATTTCTGCATCAGAAGATCAGCTATGGCAAACTTTGCATGGAATTCTTTTTAGGAATGACCCCCAGTCATCATGCAAGTGTTTATTTTTTTTATGTATTTTTGTTTTTAGACCAAAGGGTTTTTGCAGTGTTTGAAATCTTCTACAGGCTGTGCTAGATCACATAACAGAGTATAAAAAGTTGGATGCAGCAGAGGACAGTGAAAGTGGAAAAGAGCAGCTCAATAGTACATGGGGCGAGATGATGAGAAACTATGAGATTTTCATAATTGCAGAAGACAGTCATTAAGGTAGAAACAGCTAAAAAAAATGTAAATAAAACAAGAACAGAAGCAAGTGAAGCTGAAATTGCAAAATTCATTTGAATGGCTGCATTATCAAGTAAGCATTTTAAATGTTGAATTTAATGTATTGTAAATAGTTTTTTTATATGTAGATGTTGACCTTGGCGAATCATATAATGTAGTACTGGATAAGGAGCACAAAGTTTATACAAATAATATTACTGAATCAGAGCCAGAATCACCACTTGTTGCCTGCAGCTCCAATTCTGAAATTATAAGCTGCACCAAACCTGCTAGTAAAACCAGAAATAAAAATAATCCTAATGTTTTGCAGCTGCAAAAAAAGAAGAAATGGAAGTAAGAAAAATGGAACTAAAACAAAAGAAAAACGAATGTGCTGAAACAATGGAATTTAAAAAAAGAAAGCGTGAACTTGGATTTCTGAAACTTGAAAAGCAAAAAAGTGAAAAAGCACAAGAAGAATGACTCATTCATTGCCAAACTAATCAAGCAACTTTGTTATTTTTAAATAATTTGATCAATTCAGATTTACTTACAAGGTAAATATGCTGATGTAATTTGATTGGCAGCAAACAAATTATTAATACTCACAAATAATTTTTTTTCTATAGACAGAGAAAACCAAGAGACAGCAATAATAGTAATAACCAATAATAGGTTTGTTATGTTTGACATCTTGCTAAAAAAGCTGAAAGGGTTGGGTTGTGGTTTTTTCTTTATTGGCCTGTTGTCTAGTTTTCTTAACAATAGACCAACCTATTCTCAGGTTCTGTCCACTCTTTCTACTCCCTCACTGCTTTCAGTTGGGGTTCCGCAAGGAACCTCAATTGGCCCTTTACTGTTCAATTTATTTATTTCTGTTATGATCTTTCCTACTATCCCTGATGCTATACAATCTGTGCCTTTGTTTCTCCACAATATTATGATTGATCTTGTTTTGTTTGCGAATGATACAACTTTTTTATTTGCCTCTTATAATTTTGAGCATTTGCCTGTTATGATTTCTAATTTTCTCAATTTATTTTTACGGTACTGTATTGAAAATTGTCTTTCCGTTAACATTGGAAAAACGCAGTATATTGTTTTTCATCTTAAAAAGTCAAAGTATCTCGATCTCGATTCATTTAATTTGTGTTATAATAGTGTCAATATTGAGCGAGTAGCCTCTTTCAAATTGCTGGGGTTTTTAATAACTGAGAGCTGGTCTTGGAAACCGCAAATTAATAAGCTAATATCCTATGTTAGACGTATGAAATGGGTTATTCGGAGGCTGTCCATGGTGGTGAGTCGACCTCAATTGATGAATGTTTATCAGGGGCTGGTGAGATCTCAAGTCCCTTATTGCTCCTTACTTTGGGCTTGTAATTACTCTGGATCAACTAATTCGATTGATGTACAACTTGGCAAAATTTGTGACTGTATCGGTCAACCGTTTGATGTTTATTTTTCATGTGAATTATTGTATATTTATAATCTTGCTGTTTACATTTTTCGTCGTTTGTATGACCATCGCAGAGATAAGCCCTTTGTTATTTTGCATCACCCTACCAAGGATAGCCTTTTATTAACCCCACAGATGAGTAATGAGCAAACTCGCACTTTTGTTTCATTCGTGGGTCCTAAAGTGTGGAATTTTTTGTTGAAATCTGGGAAGTTACAGATCTCAAATCTGGAAATGTTTATACCGAATATTGTGTGCGTGCTACTTAAGTTGAGTTGCGATATTGACGATGCTGATTGTACTATTACACATAAGATGATCGATGCTTTTTAATGCTTTATAATTTTCGCTCTTTATTCTTTTTTGGTAATTTTGACTACAAAAATTTTTGTAATTTTTTGTTTTTTTTCTCGCTGTATCGTTTTTTTTTCGACTTTCCTGGTAATGTTCTCCTTAGCTTGTATTTTACGTAAATTGCGACATTCTATGGCGGCATACTGTTTAGTTCTTATCCTCAGCCGCCTTCATTAGCATCTTTTCGTTTGTCTTTTATTGATACCCTTATCTAATGTGTATGATGCTAATGAGAATAAACAAATCTAAATCTAAAAATCTAAGGCAAATATTTTTGTTGTTGCTTATGCTATTGGTTTGCAATCTAAAATTTCTTTTTTTATTGTTAAGTCTATGTGGTTACTAATTACCATGTTTGAATATGCACATTTTAAAGCACATAAGTGTTTCTATAATTTGAAATGGCAAGCAATAAATTAAAAAATTAAATTTTTTCACTATCATAACATTTTGTATTTTTGCATAACATTAATTCTATTTTTTATTTTTTAACGCTTAAACTACATTTTGAAATCTTCTTTGTAAAATTTTTAATTTGTTTTGGATCTTTATGCTTGAGTTTTGGTGGCATTAATTCTTTGGCTAGCTACAGGCATCTAATATACGAGGCTTATCCATAAAGTAACTTAAATCGATTTTTATTTTTTTTTTGAAAATTTTTATTTAAACTAATATTATAGGTTTTGATGATATAAATGTCAGCTATTTTTTCATGCATTTGTCTTTCCGTTTTAGGCAGGTTTTAAGCCATTTTAAAGGGTTTTTGATACCCTCAAAGAATTTTCCTGCCGCTTTCTTTCACCACTTTCACCTCCTTAGATATTAAAAAAATTTTTTTTTACTCATTTGATTCTTTATGGAGGTCAAAAAATAAAATTCTTAAGGCCCCAAGTCAGGGGAGGTGCGCGAAGCGATTTAAAATGATTCAACCAAAAAAGTCCAAAAGCACTTGGTGAAAAATTCCATAGGAGGGCAGACGCTTAGCACGGTGCATGGTGGGAATTGTTTTCGCCGTCTTTTACACAAATGGACAGAACAGGGCGAGTTTTTGTGCTACCCAGGTCCTCTAGAGGTATTTGTGTTCAGGAGAACCCCCACTAAAAGACAGTGTTGCCAACTTATAAAAAATTCATTAACTCTGAGCAAGCACCATTAAAGTTACTTTATAACTATCAACCATTTTTATTTTGATCGTTTGTTTTAATAAATATTTTTCAGTATTCTTTGTTTACTTAATGTATTAATGCAATATATTTGGACTATAGTAAATAGTTAGACGGAAGCTTTAAAAATCACTGTAATCCTCATACAGCTGGTGACTACAAACAAGCAAGGAATTCACGAAAATTATATTTTGCACCAGCATGCTTCCAATTAATTAAACAATTATTAAGAATTGAAATGAATAGGTAAATAAAGGTAATCAGTTGCCCATAAATCTCTAACATGTAAATTGGTAAACTATTTCAATTTTATTGAATAGTGTGTTTTAATTTGTTTAATGTGATAAAAAAAACAATTGAGCCTTGGGAGCAAAAAAGAAAGTGATGTTAAAATAACCTTGCCAATTAATGTTTTCTTTCTTTTCATCATTGTTTATTAATCTTTTTTCAATTTTAGATTGACAATTACTAAAAGGAATGTAATTCAAGATTTTACACACAATTAATTTGATTGCTTGAAATAAAAAATGTTTTTGTTAATATTAATTGTATTTAAATTTATTCAAGAAAAAGAGAAGATAAGATATAAAAAACTGATACTTTGATCTTTCCATGTAGTTCTAATGGTCTACTTAGGTAGTCAAAGTTAAAATAATACAGACGGTTTGAAAAACACTGTAAGTAGAACCGTAAAGAAACCTACTTAATATAGACAGTTTGAAAAACAATGTAGGAAGAACCATAATAAAACCTACTTAATAAATATAACAGTTCGAAAAGAAATAAAATGGATAGAACTATACAAAAACCAATTTTAAGTGAAGTAACAAAACAAAAGACAACAAATATTCTAAATAGACAATGATGATTGATTCTACTAGGTATTATCTTAGTCGACATCAACCCAAGCAACCTCTACAAAAACTTCAAAAGTATCGCAGTTATAAATACCATTGGTACTTAATTCCAAAATTGGTTTAGAAAACAATCCCAACATCTAATCTATCACATTATAATAAGCAACATGAGCATCATCCAAAGAAGAACGCATACTATCCATCTGCAATTATCTATCCTTCCAAAGACATACACAATTGCATAGACATTTGGGACAATACAATATGTCACAAATCGCATTCTCACTAATTTTTGAGTGGGTGGTTTTTGCAAATGCCAATGATATAGATTGAAACAAATTAATTTTAGTTTCATTTGATAAACAACTTTATTTAGGGCGAAGCCATCATAAAAAGTTAAGAGCTTGAAATAACAAAAGAATTAATTTTTAAAGGGATCTACACCATGATATAGGTAGAATCATGTGCATTTTATAATAATATTGCTCTAATTGAAATTATTTTAATAATGGCCTCAATTAATTAAAAAAAAAAAAAAAAAGAATTGAATAGTGGTAGCTTTAAAAAATAGTTTTTTTTTAAAGAATAGAAGCACAATGTACTCTTCTACACACATTAAAGTGGAATGTTATTTTTTATTCTTACATTATTGTAACATTTTAACTAGGTTTCTTTGGTTCATAAATACCATTTCTAATATTCTCTTATAATAAATTTATAAGTGGGCTCCACAAGTAAATAAATAATTCTTTTTTTTTAAGTTAGTTAAGTTAGTCAATTTTTACTGTCCAAATGGACAGTGGGGAAGATAGAGAAGCACTGAGACCCAGAATATCACCCCTAAATAAACTATCATTTTTGCTTGATCAGAACTTTTTTTAAAAACCAATTTAAATGAAAGATGGCTGAAATTTAAAATAAATACTGTATTTTAAAAATGAATTTTTTTACATTTATGTGAGTTGTTGCTTATGCAAGAGGAAAAAATAGTGTAAGATGAATGTAAATGTTTAACAAAATGTTTCATTTCTATTAAACTCATTGAACATTACATATTCCAGTGAGTGTTTTATACTGTCCACATATTTTCTAAAATTAAAAACAGAAGTTAATACAAAAAAATTCTTAAAATATAAAACAAACATTTTACTTACAAGATTTAGCTAAAGTATTCCTCAATATTTACAGATTCTATATTAAAAAATGAAGATGTATTGCTACCATATAAGCAAGTGTATGCATTACACAGTAAAGTAGATACTAAATAGTGCATCTCAACAGATTGCTTATACAATTTTAGATTTTTATTAAAATCAACAAAAGCAAACTGTTGGACTATTTTTCTGAAACTCCATTCAACACATATTCGAACATTAGACATATTCTTGTTGAATTGCTTTTGTTCCGCTGTTAAATTATTTTCAGAAAATGGACTCATTAAGTATAGCCTCAAAGGGTATCCTTCATCTCCAGCAACACAAAAACTTTGAATGAACCACAAATGAATTGCTGTATCTGTTAGGATGGAAGCATCATGCCTTCTCCCAGGGTAAGGCACACTCATATGCAAAATTGTTCCATTCAGTAGTTATTGACTGGAACTTTAAACTTTGCTTTTTCTTATGGCTACTATAAACCTAAATATAAATGCAAAAAAATATTATATTATGGTATTTATTTTTTTACTTATTTTTGATTTATTCTAGGTCTACAAATTTCTCTAGCAGTTCCATCATTAAAACCTACAGTTTTTTAAAAGAAATCCTTTTCCATGCACAAAAGCAGCTAATTTTTTTTATTTTTTATTTTGAATAAAATCCAACAGTTTAATAGTTTATTTCCTATAAATTAATTGATTCACTCCTTTAAAAAGTTTTTCTTAGGCTTGAAAAATGTTTGCCAAAAACATCTTAAAGCTCGCATAAGCAGTTTGGATAGGTCAACTGTATCAGATGCAAGCACAAATCATTAATTCCTAAATGCAAATGCTAAGTTTAACAAAGGTAACAAACAAACTGAAAGCTATACAAATCACTTATAATATGTAGATCTGGTGTCTCAAATTTCACAGGAAGTTCAAGCACTTGATTCAATAAAACGATATCTTCATAATCAAAATGAAATAAATAGCTAGTTTTCCTTTGGCACATTATTTAAATCAAATGGAAGAGTATTAAAAAATGTTTTTCTTTTTTTTTTAGATTTTTTTAATAGATTATTTCAAATAATAAATACAAAGTAATTACTATTCAAATCTAAACATAATAACTCCATGATTAGTAGCAGACAGTTTTGATGAATTGTTAACGTAAGGTAAACTTAAGGGAAGAATGTCCACAAGCACATTTTTACTTCACTTGGAAGGTTTAAACGACGTTATAACAACTTTATGTGCTAGTGTTTGTATTAGTACAATATGTAAGATTTATTGATAAAGTCAATAACATTAGGAAAGTTAGCTATCTAAATAAATAATTAATAAACAGACATGCAATCATAAAATAGTAAATTAACCTGTTTAAACTTCTCTGAAATTTCCAATTTAGATTGTGGGGTTAGTGGCATTTTGATGTGCTGCAATGAAATGTCATAAAAAAGCATCAAAACTCTTAATAAAATTTTATGAAATGATGTAATTATGATATTAAAAAGAACAGTCACTGTTCTGCATACATGCTTGGTCTTTGCTAACTTGAAAAATATTTCTTACTTCAACACAGTTGTCTGTTTTGGTAAATTAATATTACATTTACCACAATAATATTAGCATGTGCTTTTAAGCTGATACTTTTTGTCATCTACCACCCCTCTTTGGCATAAAGTTGCTTTCATTGAACATTATTACAAGTTTTTTAAAGCTACTTCGGGACACTATAAAAGGTTGGCAAAACTATTGTAAGTAACTACATATATGAAGTAACAAAAAGCCTTATCACTACAAATAATAAACATGAAAATGCAGACATTTTTATTATTATAAGTGTGAATATTCACAAAAATTGAAACTTTCAAATTTTCCCATTTTTCTAAAAAAGCATATATTTGTAGTTTACCATAAGATTTATCTGATGAATCGAATAATTCTAAAATTGCCAATTTTTGTTTCAATTTATGGCTCATATCCATTTCAATTACAATTATTATTTGCAGCTGCAGCGAGATGTCCAAGTGTCTGATGCTTTTGATTTATAAGCTGTATAATTTTTTGAATAAATGTAAAGGTTTTTAAAGAAAACAAAATTATTTAATACAGGGTGAGGCAACTTAATTTCTTTATTTCAAAATGCAATAAAACCCATTTTATAAATCAGAAATTTGTAATTTTTATAATAATGTAGGTACTGTTACGTACGGGGTGGTGAATATATGATTTACCACAAAATTCGATTCATTAAAGGGACAAGGATAGTGATATCAAAGTTAAATAAAATTGAATTAAATTATTATTAAATAAATTTTGAACAATTATTCATTAATAAGAATGGGGCTAATTAACTTAAGGTTTGCGTTGTGTTTTGGGTCGTAAAATAAGTTAATTAGGGTATCGTTAAATTTAGGCCAAAAGAAAATCAGATTCGGATCATTTATATCCCGCAATCAGTTGTCCTGTTGACTATATATTTTAGCTGTGAGACCTGAAGG
>JAQGAZ010002960.1:0-14078 GCA_034692225.1 Polydesmus complanatus
GGTGAGGAATAAATTTGAAACTCTAATTTGACATGAAGCATAACAACTTTTGGATTACACACTTTTTAAGCGCCATCTACACTTTTTTTTTTTCTTCCTATTCTTTTCTTTTTACTTCTTCGCATTTTAACATTTTTTTTTTTTTATCATTCGCTCTACCCAATTTTAAATGATGGAGTCTTTCACAGAATTAAAAGGAGTTAAAGAGAAAAATTTTTTGATAGAAAAAAAAAAAAAATAATAAAATAAAAAGTTATTTTTTTTTTAATTTAAAAAAAAAAAAAAATAAAATAAGAGTTTGATGGAGATCTAGTTAGTGCTACGTCATGTTTTCGTCCCCCCCCCTTCCTATCTCAAATACCACCTTACGCGGTTGCGCCCTCTACCAGACTTCAACTCTACTCGCTCTGCTCACTTCCACCATCGAAAATCCATTGTTCTCCTCACTCAAATCACTTGTTTCGCTTTAATCCAGCTGAAAAATGAAAATAGCAGCTCTTTAGCACCAGCGCCACCTTCATCATCTAGATGCTATCCCTCCCCCTCATCTTCATCATACTTATATACGCCTACTTTTTTTTTTTTCTCGAAGTTTTTTCTTCTACACCGGAAGTGGTACCTTCGTCGTCTTCTTCGCTAAATGGAAGGAGTCGAGTGACGGAGAGAGGAAGTGGTGGTAGGATGAAGGGAGAAGGAAGTGGGCGTGGTTTAACCCTATTTTGAATGTGAGCAACAATCTAATAATAAAAGTAAGTGATGTATGTGTGTGTGTGTGTTGTGAGCTGCAGTATTCTAGTGAGTAGTAGCGACGCTATCTATATTCGTTTTCAAGGGGGGATAATTTCATAATGAGATTTGAGTCAAGTAGTGAGGTGGTGCGCGCGCGCGTGGGTGGGTGGGGAAGATGCTTTTGTGATGGCGGATGGGATCTATTTCCTTTGAAAAGGCGCCAATTCGCGTCTTCCACAAACGGAATAGTTAAAACTTCCTCCGCGTTCGCTCACTTTTCTCCCTCTCCGAATTGCAGTAGCGCCAAATTGAGTTTGAGCTTTTATCTCGCCGCGCATGCGTACTAACGCAACGTACAGAGACGCACACACATACACGAATTGATGGGCCCAACATATTTAATACATATATTTACATCGTTTCACAGCTTCCATTTTTTGTTTGTTTGTTTACTCGATTTCTTTTTTTTTTTTTATTTATTAATATTTTTTTTTCTTCGTTTTTTCTCTCTTTATATCAAATACACTTATCGCGCGAACAAAATGGCGTCTTCATTTTTCTTTTCGCTTTTTTTTTTTTTTTTTATTTTGACACGACACATTTTTTGAGTGAGGGGGGAAAACAGTTTTTGTTGTTGTTGTTGTTGCTGCTGCTGATGGGTGAGGTGAAATCACGTGGGTGCGGGCCTGGGCTCACCGCTACTACTTAAACTGTTAGTGGTCGGTGATGATGAGGCGTTGACCGCGTTGTTGGAACTGGACATAGCGGCACTTCCGGTGGCAGCTGCCGCTGACGTGTAGTAGTCGAAGGGCGTGCGTTGCAAGTGCGGATGGGGCGTGGGTAGAAAGACGCGAGAGGGGAACAGGGGGCGCTGCAGGGCGGCGGCTGCGGCGGCTTGGCGGAGGTATAAATCCACCGTATTCCCCAGCGCTGCGTTGTTCGGGTAAGACCAGTATGGGCCGCTTCCGTACATCCGTTGAACGGCGGCTAAGTTTCCGGCTTCGGCTAGAAGTTCCAAACCCACTGCTGTTTGCCGCTTCCATTTTGTCCTAAAAGAACAAATACAATTATTATTAAAAACATTTCTAGTACAGTATACTGTACTAACTTTTTCTAAATACAGCAATATCTTTAACAGTACTGTATTAGTTAAACATCATTATGTACTGGGAACAGTTAAATACTGTAGAAATAAGGAACAGAGTTTAGGCTCAAGAAGGTAGAATTTGGAATACGGTAGACCTCTACTGCAGGACTTATTATTCAGTAAGAATGTTTTATAAAGGTTAAAATAATTTTTTTGGGGGGTTTGTATTTAATTTTGCGGTGTGATTTAATAGAATTATTAATGCTAATAGTGGTACTGTACATGTATTTAAATTTTTAGATTTATAAATACTGTAACTTTTTAAATTTAAAAAAAATTGGAAATGTAATTAATTAAAACGTTTCGTAATTTGGTATTTATGGAGGCACGAATTTAAATATCTAACGGGAAGTAAGAACGAAAAAAAACGGAGAAATTTTAGACTAATATTGTGTAATTTGGCGTTACATTGAGAGAAAGCTCGGAGCGCGGAATGAAATTGTATCCATCGAGCTTCGGAAAATGCTATAGAGGGCCCATTATTTTTTATTTTTTTTTTTATTGCACGGAGTTAATTCTCATCGAATTCCTTAATTTTATGAAAGGAAGAATCAATTTACTAAAGCCGAAAATCCGTCGAATAGGTTTTACCATAAGCTATTTTGACAAACTATGATATGACGTATGGCGTGCCATACGAGCTCAATTTTTAGCTTATTCATCTATTTAAAAAGGGGGAGGAGGGTTGAGGCAAGGTTTTAAATGACATTAAATGGGTTTGAAACGAGAAATGACTTTGACATAGCCTCATAGGCGAAACTTAAAATGATTAAAAGCAATTTTCCAGATAAATAAATTTGCAAATGTTTCTAGTCATCCAATTTGAATGTCAGATACGCGGAATCCAATCTGGGATTTCAAAACAAACTCTTTTAAAATGCTAATTTGGTAGAAAAAGCCCTCGAGTTTTGTATTAGCTTTTTTTTTTATTTTATTTTACTTTAATCCACAAAGTTCAAGCTTATTATCTAAAGCGTAAAACTTTCATTTTGAATGGAAAAGCAAATTACAGCAACTACAGTATAAAATATTATCTTCTTTAGTTAGAAAAAGTATAATTCTAAATAATTAAAATGAAGAACTCCGGGGCCCATATTTGTATTTTTAAAGTTTAGATTTTCATAGAGATTAAAAATGGAAAATTCTTTCGGCGTCAGTTTTAAAGGGAAATGGTTTTATATTAGTATTATCAGTGTAACGAAATTATTTGGGAGTAATCACCTTTTACATAGAGAAGTTTTCAATAAATGAATAATCGTTATAACGAATGACCTAATAAAGAAACGTTAGATTGGAAAATTATGAAAGCTTATTTTCTAAATGACTAAATTTTTATAATTAAATTCCTAAAACTGGATTATTGTTTTAGACAAACTTTGAGATTATAGAAGAGATTTGAGGATATTATTTTTAAGAGTTGTTACTGCATATCATCTGCGCCATATGGCAATACAGTATACATGTACTGTATTGTATATAAAAAAAACCGTTTTCTATCTTTTGGAGGGTTTGTTATACATTAATGATTAATCCCTCGTTATTGGCGGTGGACACGTTTCTGGAAAGCGCCGTGCTGGGTAACATCGCGCTTAACGAGACTAGGATGATACGTGCAACTTTTGCTTAAACCTACTGCATAATTTGATTTGTAAATCGCGCAAGGTGAATCTGCTTACGGCGACGTATTCACAGTCTTTTCGCTGCTGCAAATTTGAACAAAACGTTAACGGTTAACTGTAAACATTTATAGATTTGTTTACACAAATTTCGCCATCGAACTAGTTTTTTTTAATATTGGTTTTGGTGTCCTATCTTCATCGAGCTAACTCAGGTTTCTAGAGACAGCGGGGAATACACTCAAACGTACATGTAGCAGGAATAGAGAATCACCTATCCAACTACAGTATTTATCTGAGGTTCTGTCCTTCTTAACTTTAGTGATCTTAAGGAAATTTGTGTTTAAAATGAGACAAAGCTCGAATCACGTAGCCAAAGTAATCGCCCACGCTGCACCTTTTGTTGGGATTATTTTGAATATTATTGGGAGTATTGTGCTGTAAATAAATAAACACCGAAGTAACGATCGCTATTGCCTCTACGGGTGCCATAAAATAATTAAATACAAAAATTCTTCGAAAATTTCTTTTATTTTCAAATTGTTAATTTTTATTTTTAAACTTTTCTCTATTTTGATGTCGAGCCTGATTGCGGCGACATGGGCTTTTCTGGGCGCGGTTTGCGTGGCACGCATTAATAATTAATCTACTGTTATATTTCGTTACCACTTGCCAAAACATCTAATATAATAATTTAAATTTGGTTTTATTTCGATCTCATTTTGTTATCCGGTTTGATAGAACTTACGGTGTGTTGTTGCATAAAGAGATTAAAATAAATATTAAATTCATTTAATATTTATTCCGAAATCAAAGTCGGTAAATACGTCACGCGTAGCCTGCATGTATTTAATAGCTTGGTCCTGCGCATACTCACAAATTATTATTAAAGCTGGGCTTTAGTTTGCTACAAAAGTTTTTTCTTTATTTACCGGTAGTAGGCTATTATTAGTGAAATTTTTAGCAAATGGATAACGTTTTTGCTGCCACTCAAACGAGATCTCTAATCGAGATTTAGAAATTTGGTAGCAACGTAGGTGAACATGCATTTTAAAATAAAGAAATTAGCCCCCCTAACATCTATTTAGCGATATATAGTATTTAAAATACGGTATTATTATTTTTTTGCTACCTGATTGTGTGCAATTAATTTTCGCAAACAAGATTTATTTAAAAAAAGATTTTTTAGGGCAAGATCGAAACTTAAAAAGAAATTGTAAAAGGCGGTCTTAAGCTCATAAATTCCTCTGCTTTCTATCTCAATTTTTTTTAAAAATTAATCTGCCTTAGTTAGCCTCAACATTGGGAAATCTTATAACAACTAAGTTTAGAATAAAGCAAGATCTAGTGAAGGCTGCAAATTTTAAAGGAGTCTTTTGTTTGTAAGGGGGGCTTCTATCAGGTTACCAGTGATATTTAGGAAGCCCTGTTTAAAGCCTCCTAAACGTCACGAACTAAAAAATGAATACAGTAAGTTTTGAAATTATTCAAAATGCTGTACAGTACTTTGTAACTTAATTGCATCCTTAGTAATTTGGTACCTCTCGCACATGCCATTGGAACTGAAATAAAGATTCGCAAATAGGGGAGCGGCGTTTGTGGGCAGACCGACTTTTTGGGAGTTTGTACCGGAGTTAAGTTTGTTTCAGTGAATCGCAGCTCTATTCTAATCACCGAAATTAACGTTGCTCTCGTTTGATCGCGAGAATTAAAACGAGGGAGAAAGTGATTAGAGCGCGGGAGTAGAGTCCGAACAGAACGGAGGGGGTTTTCGCCGGATTTCTAATCCACTTAACGCAGGGTTTATCGCGACTAATGAATTCGCAGAAGCCATTTTACTTCCCATTAAAATAGCGTTAAAATTAAATTTTGGAAGCAGCTGCGTCATCTGGTGAGCGGAGTGGGAAGAAGATTAGGCCTGATTAACACTTCCAGGCGTGGCATGGCGAGGCAAAGGGCATCTCCACGACGGAAGACATTTTTTCCTCGTCTTTTTCAGTTTCGAAAAGACAAATTTGCAAATGACAGGAAATGGCCGGTCGGCGTTTTGTTACGACGCATGCTCCGTCCATTTTCCAACACGGCAGTGCGCTTTGACATTATTATTATAACAGTAACTTGTTTTCCGCTTTTCTAATGCAAATACTTTTAATGCCTTAAAAGATGAACTCACTAATTGCTTTCTTAATATACCGAGTAAAAATCAAGTTATAAGCAACTAAGAAAACCCTACGATAAAATCTTTTTATAGCGTAACATTTTGCTCGTGCTTTGACTAAATATTGTTTTACAGGACATTTGCGTTGTAGGCACTGTAATAAATGCCATGGCTTTTATTATTGTGCCTGCGCCTGTCGAATAGTCTGTGACATTTTATGCAAAAATAAATTTTGCATAAATCATAAGTCTTGTTTGAATCTAGAGTAATATGAGCCAATATTACCACAAACGAGACTTTGAGGAAAAACCTAAGTACGGTATATCAAGATTATAAACAGAAGTCAGACTTTTTTCTTCTCAATTTTGCATCATTTCAAAAGCTTTATTATTATTATTTTTTTTTGTTGAAATAACAGAATTTTAAAATTGAAATTTAGTAACGTAATCTTGTTTTACAGTTTTGGGCGCAATAAAACAGATTTTTACGAAAACATATCAAAAAGGATTTTTTCAAACAAAATTAATACTTAAACGATTTAAAAAGAAAAAAAAAAGTATGCGTCTGCGCAGGTTCACAAGTCTGTATCAAAAATTAATGACTTTGGCATTTTAAACGTTAAACTCACAGGGGAGATGAAAAAACATTATTCTTTCAGTTGCTTTTTAGTAGCCACCACATAGATTTAATAACAATAAACTGGGATCTGTGTCAAAGGAGGTTTAAGTAAAACTACACGGTGTCCGGAAAAAAACCGTTCAAAGTTCATGAATTAGCCTCAAATCGTTATAATAATCAAAATATTTTATTGATACATGGAAAAACTTTACTTTAAGGGCTTTTTTTTTATACAATAAATAGGCTACGGTAATTTTTCTATTCTGTGTTTGAAATATTCTCTTACGGGCTCAGCACAAGCAGTGAAGCGCATCATGCTCACGGTTTTCTTCCGTGCACTGTGTAGAATGTAGATTTTCAGATGGCAAGAAATTTGTTGTTTATCAAGTTTACTAATAATAATAACGTTAGTCATTATAATCGGTTAATAATACTTTTACTTATATTACCTATTATAATAATTAACTGAGGAATTAAAATTGTTAGCATTTTAAAAATACATTTTTTTTTTAGATTTTTGAAATGGCGACTTTTATTATTTTATACGGTACTATGCGGAAGTGCGCGAAATTTCTTTCTCAGTTCCGAATGCGAATGGGCCTTCTCTTTTTTCTTCTCTACTCCCCTCACTTGACGCCTGAACCTGTTTCGCCATCAAATATCACTTTCATGTTGATTTAAATGAAGCTCTCTTTTAATTACAGTATTATAGTGGTCAAGTGCACCTGCATTCTCTTTCGCCTACAATTTTTTTTTTTTTGCCGGTTTATTAATTTTTATATACAGTACATAGAGAGTTAATTAGTACCGGTACAAAACGTGTTTTAGGTCTAACTTTGATTCTCTTCGTAAAACCTATGTGGAGCGAGAATGCTAACAAATTTCACCACAACTTAACATGTAACTCTCGGATTTCTAAATCTAGACTAATTTAGCAAATTTAAAGTTTTGATGAAGACAAAAATGGATTACCTAACAAGCTTAAAGTTATACAAACGAGATTTAGCTGAAACGTATTTTGGAAACAAGATAAAAAAAATTTAAAACGCACAAATTTTTTTATAAATTCCTGGTTTTTTTTCTCCACTCTTTTAATCTTTTGTTGGTAACCACAACTTTGATTTACTAATATCGTGTAACAAATTTAAATCGAAATATGGGCAACGAACGACATTCATTTTAACGAAATTTTTAGTTTAACAAATTTGAAATGTTTTTCCTATACAGAAAATAATAAAGCTCGGTTTAACGAAACGAAATTTGCATTTTATAGTAATTTTCGAAAGTGACGCCAAAGGAAAATAATATTTAAATCATTTATTTGAGTTGTTGCAGCGAATAACTTACTTGCCCTCGCTTGTGTTCGTTATAATAGATTGTATTACTGTATAATAATAGTGTTTATGAGTAGGTGCTAGATTAATGTACCGGGAAATGCTCGAAAACATTTTATCGCTCATGCGCAATTGCATTAGAGGTTGGTAAAATTTTAGTAATATTATTAAATTTTTATTTGCAGGGGTTAAAATCTTTTAAAATGTAATTATAAAATTCGTTTAACAATTAAGGAACTTAGGGAGGGAGTGAAAAAAAATTTGGGTGAGAAATTAACCACTAAAGCATCATTTAATTACAAAAACAAATTTTTGGAAATTGTACGCCGCAAAAAGTTCCGCTCTGTTCTTTTATCGCCGCACTCAGTTTTGAGGCTCATTTTCGACGCCATTTTTATTTGGCGCTTGCCTTTAATTGCTCATTTTTAAATTGCACGACCGGAAGAGAATGAATAGCGGGGCAGAATTTATAGCGAGAAATGTATTTTTACGTTTGAACGTCATTTGGAAAACGCCGAGATGTGTTAAATGAGTGCGATCGATAGAGGTTTATTCTCAAATGTACCGCGTTCAACCGTGCGTGACGTCAGCGAGTGCGCGTGCGCCATATAAAAGATTTAAGCGAGCGCCCGAAGCCTCGTGAGTAGGGGCGGAGGGGGATGAAAGCGAGTAGGGGAGGGGGGGGGGGAGAGAGAAGCGTTTGAGTTATAATAGTCATCATTTGCTAATTGCGTCCGAGCGCCCTCTATGAGTCTAAGCTAAGTGAGCAGGACCGTACCTTCTGTTTTGGTACCAAGTTTTGACCTGAGTGTCGGTGAGGTTGAGACTGGCCGCTAATTCCATCCGGTCCTGGACACTCAGGTACTTTTGCCTCTCGAATGACTTTTCCAGGGTCTGTAATTGGTGGTCAGTGAAGGCTGTCCGGGCCTTCCGAGGTTTTTTCGCTTTCAGGCACGGACTGTCACCGCTTGACGTGATCTCGTCGGGTAAATCTAAACCGCCATTAGCGAACGAACGAGCGGGAAGAAGTAGAAGAAGAAGGAAGAAAAAAAAAAAAGAATTCAATTAGTCAGTTGAGAGCGCTAACAGCGCCGTTGGGACCCATAACAATTCGACTCAACTTGCATTATCAGCTAATTTAGGCTTAATCCCACGCACAGTTCAAAATAAACATTTTTCAAATTGACAGTTTAGGAACATATTCATTCGTCACATTTTAAATTTGACGTTTAAACCTCGATTTTACGTCGTTTCTTTCTTGCAACTAGCACAAAATTTTTTTTTTTCAAAATACTGTAATTTAGAAACGTTCATTTTAAATCTTTATTTTTTGGCTTTTACAAAATAGACGATTATAGTTAAGCTCTACGCATTTTTTCCCATACATTTTTTATGAATTAAAATTTTTAAAATACTTGAACGGAATTTGCGAACGTAAAATCGAAGTTTTGCTTAGCTAGATAAATCCTAAATTATTTAATTTTACCCCGATTTACATTTTTAATAATGTACTGCATTTCAATAAAATCTTTTAATAAACGGATTAGGAAGATTAATTTCTAATTTTGCCTTAAAATAATTTGATCGTACAGACTTAAAATATTAAATTTTGTACTGTACAATATTATTATAACTTTTATGAAATAAGTTAAAATACACTTTCATAAACAAGCATTAATTAAATTTTGACATTTTTTTTTTTTTTTTTTTTTTTTTTTTTTAAAACCTGCATTTAAATTAGCAATACTGTCGTATGCAGTCATACAACTATGCAATTATTATTACCGGGTAGTAATTAAGTTTTATTATTATTTTTTTGAACCCGTATATTTCCACTAGAACGTAGCATAGTAATCCTCTATTAAAAATGTCTAACGTCAAAAGCAAACACATTTTTTTTTTAAGAAAAAAAGAAAAATAAATAAAATGAAAGGGTTATGTTTAAACCTTTAAGTTTGGCTTCGTCATCATCCCTGTCGTTACACGCTTCACTTCCGGTATCACTATGTTGCCCTTCCTCACTATCCAAACTATCAATGGTCCACGCGTTAGGGTTATTATCGTTTGGCGATCTGTTTGCGGCGACGGCGGCGGCTAAATCGACGTTAGGTACGAGAGGCAATCGAAGGGCCGTGGGCCTTAAGATGGCATTGGTAGTCGACGAAGGTCCTAAGAAGGCTTGCGCGGCCGCCGCGGCGGAAGTGGCGTGGTTGGGTGGTAGATGGAGGCAGTGTGGGTGGGGAAAAAGATGCAGCGGAGGAGGGAGAGGGGCCACGTTGGCAGATGGGAAGAGGTGATGAGGGGGCGACGAACACTTGTTTAAAATGTCTTTGATGAAAAACGAGGGAACGGAAGTGGCGGTGGTGGTAGTGGTTGGAGTTTTGTTCGGAGGTTTAAAAGCCACCGCCGTAGGCTGTTTCGAGGTCCTTAAGTCCTCCGCCTCTTCCATCGACGACCCTTCCGACACCTCACTGCCAACACAACTCGAGCTGCTACTATTAGTCCGAGGCGGCGACTCCATGGTGCCGAGCGACACGCGTAAAGACTTTACTTCCGGTCGTGATGCATGCTGGCTCAAGTCACGTCGCGTCAACCGAGAACGCCGGCGTAATTTCGACAAGAACGCTACCGCCGCCGAGAACGCTTAACATAGCCGCTTAATTGGAGAGGCGGCGATGAAGATGATATCACGTGACACGACCAAACACCGAACGCTAGGTACCGCTGACGTTAGGTGGCGCTGGGTGATCATCAACAATTGTTACGCCGGGACAGAAGGGTCGCGTGGGTAGCCAGACTGAGAGAGGGTGAGAGGAAAAAAGACGCGCAGGCCGAGGATTATTGTGGTGGTGATGATGGTGGTGGTTGCGGCGGTGAGTAAACTATGAGAACGCCCTCTAGTGAGGGATTGCGGAAGAGGGAACTATTGGCGGGCAAATCTCGCCAATCACGCCTCTCAGCAGTGATGATGCGGTAAATGTTTTGATTGGCGAAGGAGGCTGGGGAAGAGGAACGCCGGGGAGAGAGTCAAAATGGCGCCCGTAGGAGATGTCATGGCGTTCATTTTGATTCCCTCCCCCCCCCCCTCTCCCCCATCTCTCTTAACGATGAAACGCCTGCGAGCAGAGGCTAATACGCAGAATTTGATCGCTGCGGAAAGAGCTTAATAAAATTAGACTTTTGAGTAATCTGATTTGTAGCGGTAGACGTGATTTTATTATTTATTATTAGCTAGTACGAATAATTGGTTGATGATCAATCGTCGTATTGGTGGTGGTGTATTCAAGTTTTGAGAGAAAGAACATAAAAAAGAAGGGGGAGGGAAACAACTACAAACAAAATATTATTTAATTGTGTTATTTGTTTTGCTATTAAATACGCTGTTTTAAGACTTGCAGTGTTAGTTTACTCTACTCTTTTAAAGATTACTAGCTGCATTCACTAATTATTCTAAGTCATATTTAAGGCAAAAACTTGTCATTTATTATTAAATTTGACTATAGTTTTACATTTTGTTTGTGAGTGTAAAAAGGGCAAATTGATCTTAGACACCCGATGACTTTGTTAATGCCGATCGCAGACATTGTTTACATAACTTTTTAATTTTAGCTCCGCATAATTATTTCCTTCAATCCTATTGATCTACTCGTTTTTTCTGTTTAAATGATACTTTTAATCCTTGTTAAATCTCACTTTTTAAATCATTTGAGAACACTTCTACCCATTTATAAAACCCAAGATGGATGACATCTCGATCCGAGAAAATTCAGAAAAAGGCAAATATTGAAATCAAATTAACTTTATATTTTTTGCCTGATTTTTCAATTTCTCTTGAAAATTTGTCTTTGCCTCTAATATATTGCCAGTAATTTTGTGAAGATGAATAGTTGGTGAATGCAGCAACTGTATTTTAATACCGGTTTTATTTTTCTATCAACTTAAATGTTCTAAAAGTATCATTTCATCGCTGTAGTTTACCACTTAAAATGTAGTTAATTATTGGTATGCAAAAAAAAAAAAAATGGAAAATTTTATTATTTAAAATGTAGCTTATGAGTAAAAGAAAAGTAAACGTTTGATTGCTACTTATTAGATGATCATACTGTCCTATAATTATTATTAGAAAAATGGTGAGCTGTCAACTTCATTTAATAATAGCAATGTTTAGTATGCTATTGAAATTGTTAAATTATAGGCTTTATTTTAGAACATGTAAGTCAAACGTGCGTTTTTAAAACTGAATTGGCACTTTTTAAATGGAATTTTTTAAATGAGTGAAAATGAAATAATGCAGGTTGAATACCGGCAGGTGGATTTGTTTTTTTTCTTTCCTTATAAAATGCAAATTTCGTGTTAATATTACGTAGGGAGTATATAAAAAAAAATATGTACATGTATCGTGATAAAAATAATTTGTAGTTTTTTTAAATTCCGGGAAAATGATACCTTCATTGTGTACCCTATATCTGATTGAGTAAATAAGCGTAAATTAAATTTCGTTTCCATAAAATTGATTAGAATTCTATTTATAAGTTTAATAATTATTATTATTTTTTTCTCTCGGTAATTTTGATTATAATTTACCATACCGGTACTTTTTTTTAAAAAAAATTTGCTTTTGTTATTTTTTATGGACGGTGAATAATCGCTAAGCAAACGAAACTAAGAGGTTTTAAAAGTGGCAGATAAAATGGAATTAACGAATTTGTTTGTAGAAAAAAGGAGCAAACAGAATCAAACTCGAAACCCATTAAAATAACTATTCTTGTCACGAATTATTTTTATAATCAGCACTTTAGCGTACTTTTATCTAATAATTATACCGTACTAAGATCTTTTGACGATGATCTTGGTTTTGTGTTTGCTGTTGTTTTTTTGTTTGGGGGGTATTCTTTTTTTTTTTAAATTTTTTTATAGAGAATTGATAAGGTTTGAGATTTGCTTGTGTGTGGATTTCCCTTTAGTACTTTTGTTATGAAAATGTTGGGCTGGGAGTAGGCTTTGATACGCTACAATTGAATACTAGATGAACATTAGGTTTTGAATGGATGAAAAAGCGCTTTAATTGCACTTTTTAGCACGTAATCTAGTGGAAAATGTCGTTGCTTAGTCCTTGTCTAAACAGGAAGTTTATGGAAACATTTTGAGCGGATGGTACAAAAGAGGAATTTATATGAATGATGTTTAATTAATTCAGGGAAGTTGTGATTGAAACGCGGATAAATTAAACAAACCCCCCCCCCCCCAGAAAAATGTATGCCTTTCATCCTGCTGGCAATTGCATTTGAAAGCATAATGCGGAGTTAATTATTTTTGATAATCGTTACGTTGGATCACAATAGAGTGATCAGCTTTTAATTGGTCTTCAGGAAATATTTGTGCGTGGAGGCATTACTAAAATGTTTCACGCGCTCTCTTAACATTTGAGCGCAGTATTTTGATTTAATTTTTTCACTATTTTTTTACTCTGTATTTTAAGGTGAACTTCCTCTTAATTGAAAAGAGGGAAAATTATTTAGTCAAAACTTTTTTTTTTTAACGGTGAAACCGATTGAAAGTTTTGGAAATGAAAACGATTGTGTTGAAGATTCTTGAGTTAAAATTTTAGTTTCAACCAACGAAATAGTCATGTAATTGTACTAAATGAGTTTAAATTTTTTCTTAAATCTACTTTCCAAAAGTAGATTTAAGTAATTTTTAGCAATACCAGTAGTAACATTGGTATAGTGATTTTTATAACAGACTGAAAATAGAATAAAACGAAATTTAAAATACGGTTGTTTTTAAAAGATTTTTTATTAAAATATTATAAACATAAAAGATTGATTTTTAAAAGATTTTTAAGTCAACCATATTTTATAAATTTTAGTAAAAAAAAAAGGAAATCTGATTATAGAAATGATATTTTACGGGCTTTTTTTATGATAAGTTGTTTATCATACCGTTACTGTTCAGGCCTGTTACTGTTATTCAATTTGCATCTTGTATTTTTGAGAACGTCTCTAAGACTCAAAGCGATGTTTGAGTGTATTTACACTCACATTTCTTGCCACAGTCAAAGTAGTGATTTTGAACAGCACCACCATTCGCAGGATGCAAACATTTGAAATGGGCTTTTTCTTGAACATTCTGTGGAATAGAAAATTTTGCAAACATAATTTTATTTATTTAAAGATAACAATGATGAGAGGGGGGGGGGGAAGTAATAAGAACTAAGATGAATAAAATATAAGTCAAATCTCGACTAAAAATGCGTCAGTAAATGCGTAGGCCTAACTGCCAGCTAAAATATAAAAAGACAGCGTTCTGTTTACGTAACTCGAACATTTCCAGAAGAAAATACAGTAGAACTTGGTTATAATGGACTCGCTTATAATGGACACTCGGGTATAGTGGACGAAATTGGCCGGTCCCGGCAAAAATCCTATTTAACTAATGTATTTTAACCTTGGATATAATGGACTCTGCTATAATGG
>JAQGAZ010002961.1:0-14074 GCA_034692225.1 Polydesmus complanatus
AAAAAAAAAAAAAAAAAAAAAAAAAAAAAAAAAACAAGGTAGAGAAATAAAAAAATTTAAATTTACTCAGAAAAAAGATATCGTTTTCTACGAGTTGGAATACTTTGTGGGATACCATCTTCTTGGTACTTTTTAGAATAAAAACAAGAAACAAATAAATTAAAATTAATTTAGATTTTATGCTCTGAAATGGTTTTACTTTTGGATTTTTTCTTCCAGTAGGAATAGTTTGTGGGATACCATCTTCTTGGTACTTTTTAGAATAAAAACAAGAAACATAAAAATTAAAATTAATTTAGATTTTTTAATGCTCTGAAATGATTTTACTTTTGTGTTTTTTCCACCAGTAAGAATTGTTTGAGAAATGCCATCTTCTTGGGACTTTTTAGAATGAAAACAAAAAACAAAGAAATTAAAATTATTTTAGATTTTTTTAAAATGCTTTGAAAAAGTGTTACTTTTGTATCTTTTCTACCAGTAGGAATAGTTTGGGGTATACCATCTTGTTTCAACTTTTTAAAATAAAAACAAGAAACATATAAATTAAAATTAATTTAGATTTTTTAATGCTCTGAAATGGTTTTACTTTTTGGTCTTTTTCACCAGTAAGAATTGTTTGGGAGATACCATTTTCTTGGGACTTTTTAGAATGAAAACCAGCAACAAATAAATTAAAACTAATTTGATTTTTTTAATGCTCTGAAATGGTGTTACTTTTGTGTCTTTTCTTCCAGTAGGAATACTTTGGGGAATACCATCTTGTTTTAGCTTTTTAGAATAAAAACAAGAAACAAATAAATTTGAAATTAATTTAGATTTTTTTAAAATTGCTTTGAAATAATTTTACTTCTGTGTCTTTTCCACCAGTAAGAATTGTTTGGGGGATATCATCGTATTGGTACTTTTGAGAATAGAAACAAATAAATTAAAATTAATTAATTTTTTTAATGCTCTGAAATAGTGTTACTTCTGTGTCTTCTCTATCAGTAAAAATAGTTTGGAGGATACCATCTTCTTGAGACTTTTTAGAATAAAAAAAAAAAAGAAACAAATAAATTGAAATTAATTTAGATTTTTTTAAAATTGCTTTGAAATAATTATACTTCTTTGTCTTTTTTACCAGTAAGAATTGTTTGGGAGATACCATCTTCTTGGGACTTTTTAGAATGAAAACAAGCAAACAAATAAATTAAAACTAATTTGATTTTTTTAATGCTCTGAACTTACTTTTGCGCTTACTTTTGTGTCTTTTTTAGGAATAGTATGGGAGATGCCGTCGTTTTGGGGCTAAATTTCGAAACAAAAAAAAAAAAAGTACAATTACAAGTTAATATTTCATTAATTATTATTATTATTTTTTTTTTTTTGAGCTGAAATTATTACATAATTATTTTCCTTTTCTTTTCTACCCGGTGGAATGGTATGACTCATACCATCGGTTCGGAACTAAGTTCGGAACAAAAAATATAAATTAATTTTACATTAATTTTTTCTTTTTTTTGCAAAAGAAATAGTTTACTTCTTCATCTTTTTCAATGAAATCTTCTGGTACGAATTCTTTTTTAATTACTCGAAATTCAACATTTCTGTTTTAAAAAAGGAAAATTAAGATAAATAAATCTTTTTTATTTAAAAAAAAAAAATAATAATAAATGATTCTATTATTTTGTATCTGTGACAATAATTAAAAAATGGCAGTAAGTAATATACAGAGTCATCCTAAAATAATGTCCGTTTTCATGACCTAATATTTAATAAATTAAATGTAAGATATAATTTTAATAAAAACCCATGTTTTCTATACATACTCAAGTAATATTTGCCGTTTTATAAAAGTTTAATGTGGCCCCATTTTTCCCCATGGGCCCTAAAAACGCGAAAAGCGAATTACCAATAGACTTACATCAAGATATCCCGATCCACTGAGTTGATAGCAGTTGTTATTGGATTTTTTTTTTTTAAAAAAAAACCCCTTCTTTCAACTATTTATAGGGACAACCGCGATCAACTCAGTGTATCGGGATATGCTGATACACGTCAATGTAAATTATATATTACATTTAATTAATTAAAATATTAGGTCATGAAAACGAGGCATTATTTTAGTATGACCCTGTATCATACGAGCACATACTCGCAAGGTGGTTTGCAGTCGCACATTGAGTTCAACTCGCTCTCCGGAATGTCATTGCATCCTATATTAGATTGATTATTTTATGTAATTATTATTTGACTTATTAATTATGTTTTTGAGTTAGAATAATATTGTTTTCAAACTTGAACATAATGGTAGTTGTTCGTTGTTGTTGTTGTCACTCATCGAAGTAGGTATAATACAGCGACAATACGTTTTAGTTAACTGGTGTAAACATTGGTCCAAACACGCCTAAAAGCCCCAAAATTTCATTATTAATTATTTGTATTTAAATTTTAATAGCTTATTGAATTATTATCACCTCTTGAGAATATTTGAAGTAATATTTTTCTGAAGTAATTGTTGAAACGTTTTTAATGACGGACCACGTTCGAATGGCGGGTGGTGTGTTGACGCAAAGTGAACGAAAAAACCACCCACTATTTCTGTAATCCACCTTTTTTGATTTTTAATTCATAATTATTATAAAAAAATTTTTTTTTTTTTTTTTTTTTTATGATTTTTTAAAAAATAAAAATAATTTACTATTTTCGAAATGATTTTGGTGTAGGTTTTTTCCTTAAGTAGAGATATAATATTTTGAGGTTTGAACACGGGTGAAGCATCTTCCTCGTGCACCACCATAATCAACTTTTCGTTGTTTTTGAACAGAAAATTAAACATTAATTCTAAAAAAAAAAAAAAAAAATAGTAATAATAAAAATACAATAATTCCTGGCTTTCTATTGTATACCTCTTTCGACATTAGATATGATTTTAAAAGTTCCGCAAATCCCGAAGTTTGAGTTGTTAAAAGAATAAGATAATCTAAAAAAAAAATTATTGGTAATTAAATTAAAAGAGATAATACTGATAATAATTTCAAAAAAAATAATAAAATGGCACAAAACAAAAAAAAAAAAAATGTTACGAACTCGCATTGGTGTGGGACATAGACATAGTGACGAAATGAATTTCTCGCTTGAACTCTGTCTTCTTCTTCTTCTTCTGAGGAATAAGAGACGCAATTTGATGATGGGTTTGTGGGGTTACAACCCAACTTAACAGTCTTTATCTTAAAAATTATACATACAACATTAATAATCAAAAAATTAAATTGAAAATAATGCGATTAAATGTCGCTACTTTTTCAGGAGTTTTAGACGCTTTCGTTTTGGAATTTTGTTGTTGATCTTTTAAATTATTCACGCAAAAAGTAATAGCGTATTGTTTTCCGCTCATTTCTTTCGTCGTAGCCTCTTTCAAATTGTACGATCTATGGTTTAAAAAAATATATAATAATTAAGTTACATAAAGGTTAAATGTTTGTAATTTACTGTACATGCTTTAAAAGTGTGTGTGTGTGTGGGGGGGGGGGGGGAACTTGCACAAAATGCTTATGGTAGTTGCATTATTTTACTTTTTTTGAGTTAATAATTATAATAATTATGTATATGACTTACTGAGAAAAAAAGATGTGTAGAGTGTGGTAGACGATGCAAAGGCAGGCGACGGTTAAGATGGACGTCCAGACGATACTTCTCGTCTGCTGTTTGGAGTTTTGAATCTGCTTCCAAACTGAAACAAAACGTCTGATTAAAGGCATTTTTGTTTTCGAACAACTTAGAATCTAAGTTTTGCTGTTATGAATACTTTCATATTCGAAAAAAATTCTACTGAAAATGGGTAGGGGGTTGGGTTTTTTTTTTTTGCGTGTGTGTGAGTAGCTAAGCAACTTTTAAAATTTTCAAAACAAGAAAATTGATTTCCATTTTTTAAAAAACCAATAAAATAAAATATTTCAAACTTACATTTTTATGCTTTTATCCTTTGAAAAAAATATTGAAATATGAAAAAAAAAAATAAATAAAACTTTGTATACTTTTGTTGTGCTTTTTTGACATATACCTGGATATAAAAAAATTGGATATAAAGTTTAGCAATAATAATAGTTAAATAAATAAGCAAAATGTTGAAAATGTTTTTTTTTTTTTAAAAATTTTGGTTTAAATTTTATTTGTATTTTACAAAGTATAAAAATTTAATATAATTTTTTTTTTGGAAAGTGAATGTTTTTGTTGTTATTTTGTTCCCAAAGAAACCGAAAAATACTATTTTTGATAAAAGGGAATATTTTTTTTAAAAAAACTAAGAATTTAATATTTTAAACTTTTATGCTTATAAAATACACGGTGTTCTATAAAAAAAAAGTTTGAACCCTTAAATTTTATTTGCATCAAATCCCATTAATAAATCTTAATATTTTCATAATACATGTACATGAAAAAAGTTTTAATTTTAAAATTGAATATTGTTCAATTCTGCGTTTTCAAATAGTCTCCTTCTGTTTCAACACAAGCATCGACTTTTTTTGTTTATAAATTAATTCGAATTTATTATAGGTAAGAAAAAAATAAAATACGTGATTAAAGACACTCATTAATTTTAATTTGACAATTTAATACATTTTTCTTTTGAAATTTTACACGTTTAAAATCAACACATGACATTATTAAAATTAGAAAGTCTACATAAGAAGCAAAAAAAAAAACACTAATTTTAATTATTACTTGCTATTATTTTATCGTATTAATTAATAATAATAATCGACACAACGTGAGATTTTTGCACAATTTCAACTGCTGCTGTATACAAAAAAATACGCACTTGCAATAACAAACATATTTCTTACTTATTTAAACAACTAGAATTAAATATAACGAACAAAATGGATACAAAAGTATTAGTAAATTGATAAATATAAGAAGGTGATAGTGAATTTAATTGCTAGAGCGAGTAGAGGCATTCCCAGCCAAAACATGGACAATCCACCCAGTCGACTGCACAAATCAATTAACTAATTAAAAAAAATAATAAATAAATTTTATGTTCTTAAGTTTAAATATAAAATTTTAAAAAAATTTCACATCGAGTGCTGGTTTTTCAGCGATGACTTTCTTGTACAGAGGTTGGCGAATGCGGAGAGAGGCATTGCTGGTCCTAAAATTATAATACAATTCAAACATACCGTATTAATAATTATTGGGAAGTACAAAATTATTCTCTTTTAATTAGTAATTATTATTATCCTACTTTAGAAAGTCATGGTCACTTTTCATGTTTAAGTTATAGCGCATAAAAAACTTCTAAAAAAACAATAAATTACACTATTAATAATTATTTTTGACATTATTCCGGTTTTTTTTTTTTTTTGGTGGTTAAAGTAGAAGAGGGGAAGGAGGGAGTATTATTATTTTGGGAGATTTTGGTAGAAAAACCATGCTCAACAACCAAGCTACACATAAAATTTCTATTGCTTAAAAAAACAAATGACCTGCATTTCCTTATCCTGTTTTTGAATGACATTAAACTTGTATTCCAAATCTCTGAAATTAGATTTATTTTTATTATTATTATTATTATTACGGTATCAAAATTTTTTAAAAATAAAATATAATATTATTTAATTAGCCATTACCGACAAGGAAGTTGACACCCACATTGCTCGATATCTATTGTTTTCAACAAGATTAATTGTTGAATACAGTATTAGAGATTTTAAACAACACTATACCTTTTTTAGCGTTTAAACAAAAAAACAGACAATCCTGAAGATAAATATTAAAAATAATTAAACTTTAACATTAACAAATTAAATAATCTAAACTATTATTAATGCATTGTAGGTACATTATAATATATTATATACGTGTATACAATTAAATTTTTGATCCCAACCTCATAGGTGTAGGTGTATTTTAAGTAATGAACAAATTCTCTGACATTGTCTGGCCACACTGTGTAGTTGCTGCTACGTTCATCAACGCACTTTGACCTATATGGCTGTGGCAATCGTCTAGTTTCAGTCTGCGAAAGAGGGTCAATTCAGTAAAAGGACCCTTATTAAAAGCCAATAATTATTATGTTTACCAATGAGAATTGGACATCGACTGAGTCAGCAGGAGTGACGTAAATCTGATCCGCGGGCATACGGATTATGGATGTATGTAAGGTGGCGAATGGGTTGAAAGTGACCAGAAGTCTCGTGGCATGAGAAAACCATGTATTAGTCCAGAATTTCAACCCCACCTTTAAATCTGAAAATGAGTTTGTCAACAAGAACGAAATATAATGTCCTTGATAAAGAATTTTTTCTTAAAAGCGACTACTGAGACAAGATCAAAACTGTTTTTGGGGGTTTTTATAGTTGAACAAACTCGAGATCACCAGCAACTAATTGCATAAATATTATCAATAACTAACATAACTAAAGTAAAGTCTTCATTTTTTGAGTATAACTATTATACATTGAGTGTACTTGACACGATAGAAAGAACATTACCTGTAAATCTCGTGTCCCTATCAACTAATTTGATGGGTTCTACAGTGGCGCAGTTGACAATGTAATTGTAGCCGTAGAACTGGGCGACTTTAGTTCTTCAAAAAAAAATTTTTTTTTAAATAAATTATAATAGGCTTAATTAAGGCGTATCAGATTTGAGTGAAATGACATTTTTTTACTTGCATGGAACCGTGTTTTCTGTGTGAGAATGGAACTCGCACGATCTAATGTAATCCCTCACTTCGGGAAAAGTAGCAATACTACCCATCTCTGTCTTGCTAACTGCATTATCCTTTTAAGCAACAACAACAAAAAAAGAAATAATTAATTAAAAGGGTTTAATAAGAATTTTTGTGATTTAAAGTAAGTTCAGAATATACTGGAAAACAAATGTAAACTAAGGGAAAATCCATTGAAGTTTGAAACTCCATCGAAACTTCTTCTTTCACTTTAAATCTATTGTTTTTTTTTTTTAAAAAAAAGAAAAATTAATTAGCATAGCTTTCAAACTTTTTTCAGGTTAAGGGGTTAGTAACATGTCTTACTGATAATATTCTTCAATTAGTAAATAAAATTGAGCAATGTAAATGGCTGCTATGAGTAAAATGGTAGAGTTATAAATGAGATTTTGCCAGAATAAGCTGAGTTTATGATTTGTATCATTGAGTTTGGCAAAGCAGAAAGCAATTGTGATAGAAAAGACAGCGCTGAGGGAGAATCCCACCCACATGTTCCACGCTCCACCCACCGCACTCAACAAACCCTCCAACTAAACACAATAATAATAAACTTAATTAAATCATTTAAAGCCTTTAAGAATGGTAATATACTTTCATTGAAGGCTCTTTGCTTTGTCTTTTTGTTACTATCAACTGATTATCAATGCTGATGTGTTTCAATGAGCTGAAATTTACATTTAATTAATTATTTCTTTCCGAAAAGTTACATGTATTTTAATTTTTAAAAAAGATTCTATTAGAATATCTTCCCTCATTACCTTCCCTCTGGAATGTCCTCAGCATTCATCTCATCCTCGTCATTTTTCTCATTTTTGTAATTCATTTCATTATTGTAATTCATCTCATCATTGTCATTCATCTCATCCTCGTGATTGAACTCATCTTCAGCTTCAACATCAAGGAGGTTCTGTTGTATTTCTGGAAGCTTTGATTCAAAGGGCTTTTTAATTGCTCCAAATTCCACCTTTCTGTTTAGATAAAATTTAAACAAAAAAATGAATTGAATTTCATCATTTATCAAAAATTGAAACTACTTATTTACGTACTCGCAAGATGGTTTGCAACCGCACATTAAGCTCAATTTACTTTCTGGGATATTGTTACATCCTTTTGATTGATTTTCAATAGTTATAAAGTGGTAAGTTAATTTAAAATTATGTTGTTTTACTCGAGCATATTGGTAGTTGTCGAGTGTTGCTGTCAATCATCGATGTAGGTAGAATGCACTGGCAATATTTCTTAGTTAACTCGTGTAAACATTGGTCCAAACATGCCTATAAATTATTATATTATTATTTATACAAGTAATTAAATTTCGTACACAAATAATAAATGATACTTGTTGAGAATATTTGTAGTAACTATTCAGTGGAGATTTGAAAGTGGTAAATGAACGAATTGTACGCGGTGTGTCAACACAACTGTCACCCCCGAACCACCAACTATACTGTTGATCAATCTATATATTTTATTTAATCGAAACAGAAAATAATAGCAATTACATTTTTTTTAATCCAAAATATTTACCCTTTGAGAAATGACTTTAACGCTGGTTTTTTCATCACTTAAAGTTATAACGTTTTGAGGCGTAAACACAGGTGCGGCACCTGCCTTGTGCACCACTAGAACTGGGGCTATTTCTACTCCATCCCGAAATAGAAAATGAAACTGGAGATCTATAAAATTCAAGGCTTAAGTTTTTTTTTATATTTTTACATGCTGTATTAAATTAATAGATAGACTTATTGTTGACCTTCTCTGATGGTCTGATTGATTATAAATGTACCGCAGTTTCCGTAATTCAAGTTATTAAACACCACTGAGCATCTAAAAAATTAAATTAATTAATATTACATTACTATTATAATTAAAAGATATGCTAGTTAGTGGTACTGGTTAGGATTTGGATGTAACAGATAGTCAACGATTGAATTTCCAATTTTAAATCTCTCTTCTTCGGATAAAAGAGAGAGACAAAAGAGTGATAAATTCTCTGGATCACAACTCGAATTGAGATTCTTCACCTTGGAATAATTAGCAACAATAATAATAACAATTAAGATAAAATTGAAAACAATTAATATTTTACCTTTTCAAACATTTCAATAGGATTTTTGCTCATTTTTAAATTATTTAAACAAAGTGTAACAGCATAGTTTTCTCTATTTATTTCTTTCATTGAAGCAACATTCAGAGCGAATCTTAAAGATAAACAAAAAATAAAAGAACAATACGAGTACATAAATGGAAGTAAATTATAATTTGTATATTAGGAAAATTATTCAAATTAATAATAATTATTAAAGTGAATACAATATCCTTTTGTGAGTATTATAATGTATACTTGTATAAATAGATGTGATAGGTGTGGTAGATGGAAAAAATGGAACCGCAAGTGAGGAGGAATGTCCAGAGGAACTTTCTGTTTCTTTGCTTCGAACTTTGAACTGGGTTCCAAGCCGAAACAGAGCTTCTAATCAAAGGCATCCTCGTCAATATTTCCCAATTACCCAATAGGGAATTTAAATTCTGTGTGAATTTAGAGAAAATAATGGTGAGAAGTAATAGCAATTCGATGATAAAGTTGAGTAGAGATTGGCCTATCCATATGCCGGAGATGCCACCGATATTACCCACCAGATCAAAGATCTTAATTTAAAAGGCAGCTTTTTACACAATTGTCTCGCATTAAATTGAAACATTGTTAGTAGCCTACTTGTGCTTTCGGTTCTTCGGAAATCACCGTCATTTGAGGAGAAGATCTTTGAATTCGAACCACAGATCGACCTTCCCTGCAATTCAAATTCTATGGGCTTATAAATTGTTGCTCATAAAATAAACAAGAACAATAACAAATAGAAATTTAAATCTTAATACAAACACACAATAATCATATATCATTTTTTTTTTTGACTTGCCATAAAAATTCCAACAATTCTGTAGTATTAATTTTAATGTTCCAGTCATATAGCTAATAAAACAAAATATGCAATTAGCTCGCATATTTTGTTGAGTGAGAAAGTAAATTACTTACCGTTTTTAAGTTTCTAATGGAGGATAAACCCAAATCTTCAAAATCGAATTTCCTAATCTAAAAACAAAAAGTGATTAAATTGCTATTATTTTTTAGTTTTAAATAGCAATAATATTTCCATTCAATGTGTGAAGATGACAAATTACATAAATATAAGGAGTTAAAACCCTTCAAAAGAATTGTAAGGGAAATTTTGGTATTGTGGGGGGGGGGGGGGTTTGACTCATTTGAGGACACCCTCCTCCTCTTCATTTCACTATTTCATTTGCAAGTGCACAATTTAAATGCAAATAAAACTTACATCTTTGAACATGTTGTCCACTTGATTGATTTTAATGTCGTAGATTTTATTGCTATTTACACAAAACAAAACAAAAACATTTTAACATATTTAATAACATAAATTGTTTTTTTTTTTTTAAATTTATGCTGAAGCATTGATTTGATAATGGTTTTTTTATTTTTATTTTATTTACTTATTATTAATATTATTACTCTTATATTGTGCACAATAACCTCTGTAATAAAAGTGTAAATAGCATTATGCAAAATACATGTAAATACCTGCAGGGTTGTTTACACTGGCATATGGATAATTCATCGAACGCTACAATTAAAATTCAATAAAATCATTTGTGAAATAATGATAATAATAATATTTTTCAAAGTGTAACATATTTAAAACATTTTAATTCTTTAAACTATAACTATTAAAATCTCTTTGATATTTACAGAGTGTTTCTTCGACAGGGTCGTTTTCAAATTCTTCGGAATATTCTAAATTTTTTATTAAAAAAAAAAAAAAACACATATTGACATCAATATATAATTAATTATTAATATGCTTTACATTTTTACGTTAATAAAATGCTTATAAAAAACATTTACCAAAGTTATTAGTAAGCCTGCTTCGCATGTTGTCCAAGCAAAGGTTCATGCAATCCTATTACCCATGTCACATTGTCTAGTTTACTACGTGGTTAAACAATTAATAACAATGCGTACTTTAAAGCTGTAAGAATAATTGAATGAAGCTTTGACTTTCTCTATTAATTCCGGCCAGATGCTGTACTCGGTGTTTGGGTCGATGCATTTGGAGACATAAGGAGCAGGCAGCTTCCGAATCTCCGTCTAAATTCTCAATGTACATTATTTTCAATAATTGTAAAATAATTAATAATATAAATGACAGACCAAAGAGTATTTGATGTTGAGGAGATCCCCGGGAAATACTCGAAACTGATTGGCCTTATTTTCTTCGAAGAAATTTACCATAGACATTGGGTCCAAACTGACGGTTAAAAAGCATTCGAAGCCATGAAACAACTCGCTGCGTGGAACTTGTAGTTCCAACTTTATTTCTAGGAAAAACATTAAAAGAAGAGCAAATTAACTTAGAGGAGATAAAAATATACCTTTGGTCATTGATTGAGTGGGATTGATCGGATCGATGATGGCGCACACGGTAGGAGTGGTCCTCACTTTGAATTTTAATTCTCTTAACCTTAAAGTACACAGGCTTAATGATACTAAACCGCAACTACATGTACAATGTATTTTAATTTACTTGCAAGGATAAAATTGTTCATTTTCAGTTATGATTTTGCATTGTTTAACGAAATCTTCAATGCTCGGACTCAACAACAAAAGGTCTTCTTCGCTAAAGTCGTCATAGTATAGGTCATTAAATTCGCCTGGTTTAAACTGAAATGTAAATAAATAAGGATAGTGTGTTTACTCTTAGGAGCAATAATTCATTTTGATGTTCTTTAGCTTTAACTCAAAAAGTAATACAGTTTCTGTAGATCTAAAAATCTTTTTCAATAATTTTTCTATAATTTGAGGGTTATCTTTGCTTACATTGTGCCCTGTGATTAAACTCCTCATTTGCTGCACTTTATCTCTTAGTGCGGCATTTCCGTTCACTATTGTTTCGTTGACAAATATTTTGCCGTTGGAACAGATGTAAACAGAGGGAAATGAAGAGGAATTTTGCACTTTATTTGATTTTATTTGGATCACATTAAGTCTAAGAGAAAATCATTAAATATAACTTCCATTAATATTGATTGCAGCCTAAACATAGCCTACTGATAGTAGTCGTGGATGAATAAGTGCATCTGCCAGAAGAAGACGGCTGCTATGGCAAACACTCCTGCCAAGTGGATGACGTTGGCCAAAGAGGTGGTCCTCGTAGTAGGCTCATCTTCCGTAGCGTAATCGATGTTTACATTAGGTATAAGTTTAACCGAGAAGGAGATTAGGATAGTGGCCGAGAGTCCGATCCACAGGCCCCAGATGCCGCCGATGGTACTTGCTGCATCTTCAAACTAATAGAATTTAGTTCACAAGTAGATACTTTGTTCTTTTTCAATAGAGTATCATATCATAAAGCCTTACTTTAGTTAGTGGGCGTTTGGTTAACGTTTTAGTGATGAGTGATTGTTTAATAAATAAACGTTTCACTTTTCGATATGAAGCCATTTCAGCCATTGCTAATTCCACTTGTCTATAATACCCCACAAAACGTTACAATGTTATTGTTGAATTGATAACCATTGAACTCCTAACCAACACCACTGTCGTATAATAATGTTCTACCCTCTCCCCCCCCCCCCCCACCTCCACTCGTTCCTACACACTCACAAAGTGTTTATTGGGAGTTTACTGTATATGCGGATAAATTTCTATGAAAAAGTATTCCTGACTTTTTTTGATCTATATCTTTATAAAGTGGGGTCAACCAAAGATTTAGCGAACTTGGCATCTTGTTTTCTATTATTCTGTTCTGCAAAAAAAAAAGAAAAAAACAATGGATTAATGTAATAAAATTGTAATATTTTTAATTTATTATGAAATAAAACTTGTAATTTACTACTTTCTCGTGAATATTTCTTTTGGATTGAACGTCAGCAACTGCTGCAATTTCTGCAGACCTTAAATTTAAACTCAAAACTATTTTATTTATTCAAATGAGGTTCTCATTAAGTCTCTCACTTGCAGGAAGGTTTGCAATTGCACATTTCGTCCATTTTGCTTTTAGGGATTTTATTACAATCTAAAAATAGGAATTGAAAAACAGATGCTGTATATTTCAAGGTGAACACTATCGCCCCTTATGCACTACGCACATTGAGAACATATAGGAAGCAATTGGTCGTTGATGCGGGTCATGGACCTCTCCAAAAGACAATTGCAGTAGGATTTGGTTAACTCGAATAAACATCGGTCCAAACAACTCTTTAAAAACCAAAAATATATTAGTAAATAAACTTGTATTATGCAAACATTTTTCTTATACTTCGAAAGAATAATTATATCGAATGGGTTTATTAACATCTTGGTTTAAGATGATAAACGACTCAACCGGTTTTTGGGGATCTGCGCATGCGCCGTGGAAAGGCCAACTCTCATCTTCATAAACAATCTTAAATTTCAATTACGTAAAAGGCAAATTAAGATTATGTTTAATGTTTGTAGCAAATCATGCAATGTGGTTTAATTTACTTTTTTGACGTATACTGTAAATTTGTCGGCTGAAAAATCTCCATCTAAGGAACGAAGGATGAAGAGGCTTTTGAAGTGAAAGACAGGAGGAGTCCCTCGTTGATGGAACACCACCGCCATTGGCTGGTCTGGTTGGTGTTTGAATACTAATGCTTTTTTTTATATACACATGCGGACAATTATAACAATAAAATCCTATGATAGTAACTGAAGTCAATTACTTGTATCTATATTCTTTAAATCACTGCTAATGCAATTTCCAAACTTCAAGTTATTAAAATGGATTTGATTGCTGTAAGATAAAAATAAAATAGTGATTATTGTGCGCAAAAATTAGTTAGTGAATTATCCAAAGTACGCCATAGAGAATGTCAATTAAATCGCGAAGCCATATTAAAAGTAGTTTCAAAGACTGCAACACCCCTACACTTATATTTTTAAAATACCTCCATCTTGTTGCTTGGTTAACATCGTAATCCGTGTAATTGTCGGATCCTTGTAACTTGTTTCCTATGAGGAACCTCTCTCTGTCGGTCAACACCGATTGACACAAAGCTGAAGGCATTGACACGTCACACGACACGTTCAGCCGCTTAAACTATTAACTAACTCTAATAACTATTTATTTATGTGATATTAAAGTAATTATTGAACCTTATTTAACATTTCGTCAGTGATGTGAAACTCTGGTAAGTGATCAGGGCTCATTGGGAAACACAAGCTCACCGATACGTCATTTCCGGTGGAGGCTTCTTCCGACTCGAAATCTTCCATGGACAACCTACAGGGGGGGGGGGGGGGGAAAGGAGTTTAAGAAA